>JASDQU010101165.1:32334-59780 GCA_032191745.1 Picea mariana
GTTAACAAAGTGCTCAAAACCATGTTGCAACGCACTGTCAACAAACATAAAACCAACTGACATCATATGTTCTTTTCAACATTATGGGCCTATTGCACAACAATCAAAATTTCCACTGGTTTTATGCCATTTCATCTCGTCCATGGGATAGAAGCCACCGTCCCCATCGAGTGCAAAATTCTCACGTTACACACCACCATCAAGATATTACCTGACACTATTCTAATGGAGCAATGCTTGCTGAACTTAGAGTCATTGGATGAAGATCGTCGATCTTCCTTACAGAAAAATGAAGCATATAAGAAACAATCGAAGGCCACCTTTGACTGCCATGTCAACCTTCACTCATTTAATGAAGGAGATCTCATCCTAGACTACGATATCACTCACGATACTCTCGGTCATGGGAAATTCGAGTCATTATGGAATGGAACCTACATTTTCCAACACTGCCTCACTAAAGGTGCATGCAACCTAGCCTATTCAAAAGGATATCCTCTCAAAGAAACCATCAACGGGTTGTACTTAAAGAAGTTTTACACCTGAGCATAGTCATTCTACACTAGGCTTTTTCTTTGTACACATTTGTAGAGTTTTTAATCTTCTTTTGTTCCCTCCACACCTCATGTCTGATCTATCATTCGTTTTATTGACAGATGCCTCCTCCATCAGCCTACCACATCGATTACACTGACGGAGCTAGCCGTTGGACACATAACCTCTCTTTGACCGCTTGAGCCATCTACACCCCCTCACATGAACTACTCCACTCCAATGGCATATGTTTGGGCTCAACCACCAACAAACAAGCATAATATTCCATCATCATTGGTCTCCTCATCGAGGCCAACCATCACCACATTCCTCACCTTAGCATTTTATTATATTCCCAACTTGTAGTACTACATCTCAACAATGTATACTGTGTCCACGATCCTTGCCTCTTCTGCAAATACCTGCAAGTTAGATTCTTATCTTGAAATTTTGATTCAATTACATTTACACATATTTGACGAAAATTTAATCAAATAGAATATAACATGGCTAACCTAGTGTTAGATTGGCATTTATCACATCAATACATCATTACATATACATAAATTATCAAACATCGGTCATAACATATAGATTAGACATCATAAAACATCACAAAATATCAACACATGTAAACATCACAAAGATCCCAAAATTGTATATCCATATATGTATATCATTCAAAGTGCCATAAATGTTTACAAAAAAGTACATGTACATCGCCTATAGGAAAGTGAGTCCCCTCACCCCTATAGGTACAAAATGGGTACCCCCTTCCCTATACAAAATGGGTGTCAAACTAACTTGTACAAAATGGGCTCACAGGCCTATATAAATACAAAAATACATAATCGACATTCATGGTGCCCCGAGAGCTCCCCCACCAGGTCCTCTGTCAGCAGGAGGTGCCCCACCAGCTGGGAGTCCTCAAGGTCCAAGGGGCAGTCAACCAATCATTGTTTCCCCCACTACAGTTTCTCTGTGGATCAGGGTCCACCACTCTATTGGACCAACCACACACTTCTCCAGGACTCTCTTGTCCTAGATGTGTGATCACAATCCTCTGGTACACCATGAAACAAAACCTCCAACCAATGTCAGAGATCATCTATCCCCCCATCGGCCTCTACCTTCATAGCATGCGATGTCCCCGCACCTGGATCATTGAACGGACATCTGTGACCATCCCTTGGCTTGTCTACTGGCCTCGCACCATCATCATCTCTCCCACTTTTCTCTCTTACCTGCAGCTCCACCCATGGTGGTCTCACTGGCCCTTGGTAATCCATCTCTCCCACCATCTCCACCACTTGGCCTCGAGGCCCCACATCTGCAAAAAAAAAAAAACAAAGATAGGGTCAACATCCATATACATATAAACATATTCTACACTATCAAAATCACAAAACATAAATACACCCTCATACATCTATGGTCCCATGCCTCTCCACGAGACAACTGCATGTCTGGATCATGCCATAAGTCTATCCCACCATATGGGAATCTAAGTATGATATGTGGACATGTCGTAATGTGGATGTAAAATAGTGTCCACCCTCGTTTCCTCCATATCAAGTCAAAATATGAGCACACCACACCAGTCATGGCTCCTATGGCCCTACAACTGGCAGCAAAACCCTAGGGCACAACATGGGCACCCTCTCCTAAAACCATGCCACCAGGATATATCCAAACACAAACTCACCGGATTCGATGGTCTGACATCAGTGAATATGCCCTATCATATTGTCATGTAGCATCAAGCCCCATATGAAAAGGTCCCCATCTAGAACCCTCTACATAATCCTCAGTTGACCACCATTGATCCGCTGAGTAGCTAAGGATCCATAGATCCTCACAATCATCGTCACTATGCACTGATGAAAGAGCACATCCATGGAATCAATACGTAAAACTGAACTCGACATCAAGTTTGGCCCCGTACAATAATCATGTGCCAAGTATATCAACCACGCATCCCCTGGAAACCGGGGGTCAGCAGGAAGAGCCATTCCCCGAAAGGGGAGCCCCATCAAAAAATACATATCCTCAACAAATGAGATTGTTAGTTGTTTCCCCTACATAATGAAGCACTACATATCAGTGTTCCACATCGATATCAGATACTAAAGAAAGTACTCCTACAACTGTATTAGTGGGAAGTTGAAGAACTTGAGCAGCCCACAGACTGCCAAGAGTCTCCGAACACCTGACTCCTCTCTTACCACTTCCCGGAGGTGTTCCCAGTCTCACTCCCTCTAGTGGACTGGCATGATAAATTGATCATCTACATTCACATAGAAAACCTTGGTTAGCACTCATCATTTATCAACAATATTCAAAAAATTCAAACTTTGAAAGCCCCTTATCTTCACCTCCAATGCGCGGCTTTCACCCCCACAGGCATGCACATATGTGCACATGTTATTTTCACACTTCCGCATCAATGTGTAGCTATCAAAGAAATAGTTTCACATCAATGCGCATCTCTCACCCCCATGGGTGTGCACCCATGCGCACCTTTTCTCTACACAGCTATGTACTGATGCGCAACTGTCTGGGAAACAGCTCCACATAGTGCGCAACTGTAATTCCAACAAGTGCGCATCCTATGAGCGCCTGTTTTTCCTACCTACGCACCCCCATGCGCAGCTGTGTCCATCACAACCACACATCATGTGCGAGATATGGAATTATATGTACACATCTCAGCGTGGATATATTTCCTTCCCCCGTGCATTAGTGGGCCCACCCCTAAAAAATACCCTAGTACGGCCATCTGTACAACCCCTACCCAACAAAATAAATTATCTACTGTGCAGGAGGATGGGACCACTAACCTAACTCTAACAAATCCTGGATTGGTGAGCTCTAACTCCCATAGTATCTGAAAATCCTCTAAATACTCTTGTCAATTCACTATAGGAGCGGGTACAAATGAGGTGGCATTGTGGGCCCCACAACCATATATAGTCCCTTTTTCCAAACTTCCACACTCAGTTACAGGAACTCAGAGTCTCTATTTTTCGATCCATCCTTAGCCATGGGATCAGGGTCCTGCCACCTACAAAGTCACATTCCCCAGGTCACCATCTGTACTTAGCCCCGGGGGAGCATTTTTCTCACATCACATCCAGATACACATTCTCATGTTCAAAATTATCAAATAAATGTTATATTTTCTTTACCTTCATATATTGTTCACGTCGGGTTTTCATCTTTAATGTGTGTAGGTAATTGGTCATCACAAATCAACACAACCCCTTCAGGTATATGATCGACACTGGCATGTAATAATTCCTGTTGTATATCAATTGCATCTCCCAGTCACACCCTCCAACATTCGCCTTTAGGGTCCCTACATCCAGCTCTGCAGTATTGTCACCTCCACTACATTTTGGTACTGTCACCCGGTAGCACTCTTCCCCACATGAGTTGTCCCACTCATAGTCCCCCTTGGCACTTTGACACTCATGTTGATTTTACCCCCTAGGGATGGGAGCCCCGATAGTCTTACACATTTTTGAGAATAATCCACATACGCCTTCTCATCATTTTTCTAGCTTTCCCAATGGATTCCCAGGTTATCTCATCTCAGTTCTATTTTGGCTGCACCTCCACAGTATCATTAACCCTCCATTTCATTCATAATTAATCTTCCCATCCACATATATCCCTCCATTCATTTAGCTTATACAGAAACCCACCCATGGGGCCCCCACCCTCCACCAGTTCTCCACACAACTTGTGCCCTCACAGGCCAAGCCATCTTTCACTAGGGCACCTATTTCTATATCTGTAGACTCATCCCAAATTATTCTTTATTTATTTGGTAATTGTAAAAAACCTTTGTTTCCATCATTTACTTATCTTTTTGTCATCATCCTTGAAACCCCTTTTTCTAGCAAAGCAACCCATGTCTCCCTTGGTTGGGGAATACACTATTCGAGATCGTCCATAAACCCCGAGTATCCCACAGTCCATGTACCCCTGATCTCCAAGTTTGTCCACTTTGTCACACCTATGGCACAACTTAACCCCATGTCTAGTCCTCCCCCTAACACTAGATACGGTTTCACAGTTGTTGCCAATCATTCTTAAAACATACCCCCAACCAAGGTTCATCTTGAGTCTCACCGCATCTTGACTTCGTCCATGTTCCCTCTCAAATCTTGATCTTATCTCCATAGATTTCATGAAGCCCTCTGCTTCTTGGAGTCGCATCTCCCTGTTTGTTGACATCATCATAGTTTCTATAAGGGCGACAATATATTGAATCTCATTACCTTTACAAGGATGAGTCTAGGATGACACAAAGAGAACCATCATTGCTCTCTGATGTCGTTGACCCCCATAACATTTGACTTCAACAAAATCTCATGTTATGGTGGGTATTACTATGCAACTATTTCAATTTTTTTATACTGGCCAAAGACCTCTAAATTTGTTAGGCTATCAATTCCTATGAGTCATCGACATTTCTTATAGGCATCCTTACCTCTTTTCAGAGTATGTTCACCATTCGAATTGTCATCTACCATTATCGAACTACCCCGGAGGGCGCATCAGTCATCTACATCAGCATACAACTTTAGTTATTGTCTTATATTTTTGAGTTACATGACATGAGCATGGGGCATGACCACCTCTTTGTATACAAATTTTCTTTTTTCTCTCCTCGAGAAAGATTTGGTTCCCACAGTTTCCCCTCTCCCTCCAATGTATTTCTCTTGCATTTCCTATCAACACTCTTCCTTACAATGGTACTCCTATTTTGGCTATAGGTATGATCCTAACCTCACACATCAGGGGGCATCTGTTATCACTAAAATTTGGTTCGCAACATTGCATGCAAATGGTTACAAAAATACAACAGTTCCAAACACCTATTAGTTCACCTTTAGCACCAAAAATTCATTTCCAAGAGGCAAAAACTATACAACTGGGAAAAAATTGACATGCGTTGAATCACTAAAGGAAGTGTGCACACAGTGCATGGGCCAAAGAATCCCATAGAGCACAAAATGATCCATATGCATGACTGTGTAAGAGAAAATCCACACACTCCTATGAACAACACATTTATGGTTCTTGTCAGCCCCTCAACCACTTATGGACCAGCTCTGAACTTGATTTGATCCTCACATCTTAGCTGAATCCGAATGGGTGGATGGTCAAGGACCAAAGGATTCCCTAAAGGGCCCCTTGTTCACACCAAGAACCAATTGAATAAATCCATGAAGATATGCTATAAATGGATGCCATGGGTGAACTAATAATTTAATATTTCTATAGTATTGTTATGCTGCCTCAATCCTCCCTTGAGAATCCTCTTTTCTCCTTGGAGCATTCTAGCAACATTCCAATAGGCCATTCCACTCACCTCTTGAGGGAATAGGATTGGATTTCTTCACCATTTTCTTTCTATTTTATCATTGTAAGAAGAGGTCTCCATTAGGGAACTCAAGATCCCTCCCAAGGAGGAAGAGGGGATCCATAATTCCTCCTTTCTCTATGGTGTTTTTCGAACTAATATAATTATCCATTGGTGGCATAATATTGGTCATTTGGTTGATTGATTTTGGTTCAAAGTTTCTTATTCATTCTAGTTTTATTTCCTTAGTTGTTTTTAGTTTATTTACTTGTTTATTTCATGTGCTTGGATTGTCTAACTCATGCACTAACCTCTATCTTGTCTAGCAAGCCCAACTAGACTTGTAAGTTCCCTTGTTTTTCTCACTCAAGTGACGAAACAAACAAAACAATCTTGATGAGGTCTACGATGAGTTATTTGAATTGGCCATCAATCTCATCAGAAATATCTGTTAGGTCCTTCATATTTTTTCAAAAATCGAGCATGATGCTTGAAATATTTTGTTTTTCAGTGTAGGCAGATGTAGTCTCCCAAAGTTGGATGATAATTACTATCATGGAATCTTTTCATTTTGTTGGTGGTAAGGAGGGTAGTGCCTGCTTATTTTTCTTGATATGTGCTTCATTTGCATGGATATGATTGTCAATGGTGTGGATATCAAGGGAATTATACAGGTGTGTCCAGAGCTTGAATCTATAGTCGACTACCCCTGAGAAATATGTTACATTCTCCTATCCTTGCTATAGTGCATTTTTTGCAATAGAAATTTTCTATTGCAACCACCTTTCTTCTATTTGTGGAGTGCACTTTATCTTTTCTCGAAGCACTAAGTTCTCTTATTGAAATTAATGGACTCTCTCCTTAAATTTTCCAAGTTTACATGGCACAGGGAGGTTTGAATCGTCTGCAGTTGTGTTCGGGACTTGCACATACAATTTTTCCATTGTGATGATCAATGAGGTTTGCATAAGCACTTCTATGTCACGGATTTATTTGATCTCCTTATGTGCAACCTCAATATCCTTGTGGGAAATTAGTTCTTGGTCATGCTTGTGTTGATTTTCTCTATCTACTAAAAGTTATTGCCCATGCTTCTATAGTATTTATGTATAGGACTGGATGACTATATAGTTTTTGTCCCCCATTTCATTCATGATCTCAACCATATAGGTTTGTAGGTCCTGTAAAGAAACCTACACCAACTCCAGCTCAACATAGGATAATAGTTGAGGTTCTACCATAGTGGATGGCTCAATGGTTGTCAAGGCCAATAGGATGAATCAAAACACTCTTCTCTGGGTACTGCTACATGGATATGTTTTTCTTTTCATTCTTTTTATGACTTGTTTTTTCTTGGGAAATGGGCTCAGTTGTTGGATCAAGGTCCAACTGAATGTAGAGTTCATCTAATTTTTTTGATGACTCTCTATGCAACATCTATTATACATCCAAATTGGCCATGAACACCTTAACGATGGTCGAGAATGGTGTAGGGGTATACCCTGGCACTTGTGCTAGAGTTTTGATGTCAATATCCTTTTCTCAACGCTAATCAGACAACACTTTGTGCACAATAGGTTGGGAGAAGATGTCCACTTCAATGGTTGTGGTGCTAGTCTCTTGCGATGGATTTGGTGCGTGCTCATGTTCATTAGTCCCAGGGCTTGGATTTATCTTAATTTATATGCATTGGTTCTTCATAAGTGGATTTTTTTTGGTGTTGTCTACATCTTCTTATGTTTGATCCCTTTCCCTTGGCTGACTTTATTGGTGACCTGTGCATGCATCTTGTTAGCGCCGCCATTTTTCTTTCCATTTAGAGTCAGTTTTAGTCAAGTTATGGCCCATGTGTCCAAACATGTAAATTTAGGTACGTATTAGTCAAGGGGTCGAAGTCAACAAGTGGTTGGTTGGCCCTTGGAAGCAGAAAGGGATGTCATAGTTGAAACATGCATGAAATGTATGGGTAGGTTGTTCCCAGAGAGACGAGTCCTGTTAAAAGGTAGTCTCTACGTGCCCCAGGTTGATTCAAGTAGTTAATGGATGTCTTGTCGACGAGTGAAAAAAATATTATCAGCTCATTATGAGGGTTAAGGGAATGTAAAATTGTGGTGTTTGTATCATGTATGCCTTGCATCCCTTATCTCCTGTACCTTACACGCGGGGATGTGCCATGGAAAATCTGCAATTCAATTCGAAACATCCAGTCGCCATGAATTCATTTTTCTTTGGCACAATTCCTCCTTCTACCCTATCTGTTATAAATTTCATATGCTCAGAGCTCATTTTAATCATGAAACTAGGTCCACGCACTGTTTTCAATCTTTGTCACGAGCTTAGGTTGACCAGATTTTTCACTTTCCGCATTTGTTGGATCCATTGCGCATAGGATAAATACCATTCATGCTATGGGGACCTCACAAAACATAATAATGAGTGTGCGAAGTAGCATAATTGCCATGCCCCAACCCCAAAAGGACTGGGATTCGTTCTCACTTACAATAGGCATCCCCAAAGATCCAAAGGGAATTTTCCTTTTACCTACAAAAACAATGATATCACACCACGTGGAACCTGAAATGGGAGGGCATAGCCAAAAAGGAAGGGAATTAGAAGCTCTACCTTCCCAACAGTAGATACCTTGGAGGAGGGGCAAGCCAAGGAAGAACAAAGAAGATGGGGAAATCCGAGTCTAGAACGAGTTGCACACAAGTTTAGTTTCTAAAAGATTGCTTATGTGTGCCATTCGGTTGGAACCTATTGGAGGTATGAGATGAGAAGGTGGAATCATAACAAGGATGATGGATGTCATGAGTACAAATGATCAAGAACCATCTCAATAGCTGAAACATGCAAAACTATCCATCACCGAACTGTACAAGGAAAACAACGAGCTGAGACAACAGCTAGAAACAAAGATCATTGAAGCGTTAGCATCACAAGGTTGTGAAGGGAATGTGACATGGATGAAAATATAGCTTAGAGAGGTGCAGGATATGATCGTACAACTGAGTGAAGCATAACAGCTATTGGAAGAAAAGTATGCAAAATATTCCAGAGAAGGTGAGGCTACTGAGGAGATGGCCCGTGCGCAAGTTCAGTTTCCGAAAGATTACTTATGTGTGCCATTCGGTTGGAACCTGTTGGAGGTACGAGTTGAGAAGGTGGAATCAAAACAAGGATGATGGATTTCGTGGGTACAAATGATCAAGGACCATCTCAGTAGCTGAAACAGGTGAAACTAGCCATCACCGAACTATACAAGGAAAACAAGGAGCTAAGACAACAACTAGAAACAAAGATCATTGAAGCATCAGCATCACAAGGTTACAAAGGGAATGTGACATGACTCAAAAAATAACTTAGATAGGTGCAAGATATGATCGTACAGCTGAGTGAAGCATAGAGGCTGTCGAAAGAAAAGTATGCAAAACATTCCAGAGAAGGTGAGGTTGTCGAGGAGATGGCCCGTGCATTCCTCGCCAATGAGCAAAAGAAACAAGATTAGATGAGTTCGTCCTATACCAGTAAACAGAAAGAAAATATTGAAAGTTTTGTAGAAGACATCACCCTAAGAAAATTTTGTCATATTTTATAACGATCATGACAATCAGCATCCACTTTCTGCACACATTTTCCCCAGCAAATGAGCATGCAGCGGAAATCAAATTCATTAAAATAAATAGAGGGACTCTGAAAAACATTGGTCTGTTCAGACATTTGATCAAAGGAAAGCATTAACACATCACTCTCCCATGATGAGACCTGACATATAACTGAATCCCCGTGGCGAGTTCCAAACCGTCATGATTTAGCCACATGTATTTGTAGTTAAAACAACAGGGTAGCCCAAGCAGTGCCCTCTCCTATATATTTTATCTTTTCGATGTAAGCCAGGTTGGTTGAAAAAATTGGTATAGACAATAGCTATTGTATGTAATTTGATTTCAAGTGAAACTTAATGCAAAATTCCCATAACTTTGATTAAAATATTCTAATTGTAGTAGTTGGATGTATTGTTTTCCCTTCTTTGTGTATGTACTTCCTATTGTCTTTACTCATATCCTTTTCTGTCTAAATTGGAATGAAATTTTGAATATGTGGATTCATCGCGCAACGCCCCTTGTTCGTGCCATTTAGACAAAACTTTTTCCTCTTAAAGTTAATTTTGAATCCATCCGCAAGGGTGCTTTCAGTTACTTCCTGTGTTTTCTTCTCGCCACACATTACGATTTTTCACTGAAGACTATTTCTCGCTTAGCATTTATCCTCTCAAAGTTCAATCACTAAGTCATTTGTTTCTATCATTTCTGTAATCGACTCCATAGCCCAAAGTCTTACTCTGTTGCACCAATACAACCTGAACCCATTATTTCAAAGGTGTTAAATCTAGCCACTTCTTTAAAGCCATATACCGCGTTGAGACAATGTCTCTTGAGAGAGCCCTCTCTAGATTCAAAAGGCTAGTTTCAGGTCTCAAAGTTGGTTGAAAGAGTTACCTTCGTCGTTTGTTTATCAACCGAACATATTTAGGGAGTGTTAACATTCTGGCATCATTGCCGAGAATGGAATTGAATAAATTTTCCCTGGGAGGATGACTAAAGTTATAGTTTGAGCACTGAGGGTAACAGAGGGACAGACATGTACATTGTCTGAAAATATTTACCCTTGCGACTCCAACCAAAAAGACCAGTAGCATCAAGTAGCACAGTTTAGGAACCCTGGCCCCAAAGACAATCTATACCAGAGAAAATCCTGACCCAAAACCTATAGAGTTTGTGTACAACCTTGAGACAATTCTGCGCAGGACTAGAGAGAAAGCATCAGACCCATTCTATTACCTAGAGAGAAGCATGTCCTTATGCAAAGACAACGCATAAAGTATCGATGACCTTGAGTTTGAAGAATTGTTTGAGCAAACCCTGTTTAGGACCAAGTCAGAAATAAGCTTGGATGAGATAGTTTTCGACCATAAGAGATTCCAATCCTTGATATCTAATAATATCCCTCAAATCCCAAGCCCTCCTAGAGCCATGGCCATCAGATTCGCCCCCCTCATTCTTCCTTCCGAACTGCATGATTTTCCCCAAAACTACAACCAGAGGATTAAGCTCTATGACATTGAAGGAAACATTTCAGCCTAGAAACATTTGGATTGGTTCAACGACTACATTGACCTAGAGGAGGTGGACTATGCAGATGTGAAAATGAGGTTGTTCTCATAGATCCTTTTGGGGGAGGTGAGGAAATGGTTCAAATACATCCCACCCGTAATCATTCAAGACTTCACCGCATTCAAGACATCTTTCATTAGTAAATGGGGAGACAAGAATAACCCTTTGCAGCTATTAACGTAGTACACTAATATGAAGAGGGTGCCTAAGGGGATGGTGCAAGAATTCTCAACCCATTTCGTGAAGGTTTCTAACTTGATTCCTGTAGAGGTCAAGCCACCTTTCGGGGCTATGCAGTTGCGGTATGCCGACTCCTTTGAAAATGATTTCACCTTGTTGTTGAGAGAAAGAAGTTCAACAAATCTAGATGCAATAATGAGAAACTCTATCGAAGTCGTAGTAAACATGATGGCATCAAGGAATATCAAACAAAGATTCAACAGAGGCGATAAGAAACCCCAAGGAGATGTGCAACCATCAATGTCTGGTCTTTGGATGGAAAGTTTGAATTGATGATGAAGATGATGGAGAAACTGATCGAGAGAATGTCCATGGGAAACAAGCATGTTGCTCGAGAACAGAATGACCCCTAGCACAGAAATTAGAACCTCAGGAGGGGTCAAGTTCCTTAGATCAGATAGAGGGAACAAAGGGAGCAGAGATATCAAGGTGATTAGTAGACGAGGCCTCCATTCCAAAACAACTATGCAGACGAAGACCAGATGAATTATTGCAATGACAAGAACCCACACGTGTTTTTAACCAAGGGAGAGCATGGTTGGTACATAAGAAAAAATGACAATTTTATGCTGGAGACTGATGATGCATGGATTGGGGAAACTGATGATGCGCTTTCATGGAAAACAAAAGTGTTCAGAAAGGGTTATCAAAATGCCATCATGAAATTTTAGAAAAAATATAACCTCGAGAGCAAGGAAGTGTCTATTGAGCCTCAACAGACAAATCCCACAAGGAAACCTCTGGCAGACACCCCTTCCAAAATTTGACCAAGGTCGGACAACACTACCAAGGATGTGATAGAGAAGACAAATTTGAAGGAGGAGGCCCTGAAGAAAACTTTGGAAGAAAGCCGAGAAGCGGGTGGAAAAGAGGTAGAGAAAGTATGTCCCCCTTTTATCTTTGAGAATGAAACGTATAAAATCAAAATATTTGTCCCATTCAACAAGATTATCATAAATGGTGAGTATCAGGAGAAAATTATTAAAATGTTGAATATGGGAGGGACCCCCGATACTTTGAATGTCCAAGATGATCACCCTCCTATCATGTTTGTTCTGTGCATTGAAGAGACAAGTGATACTGAGGATGTCCCTCCATTATACGTCAGGCTAAAATTCCATGACATGAACCTGCATAATGCCATGCTGGATTCTAGCGCGTCGCACAAACTCATGCCAAAATTGATCATGGATGAATTGGGTTTGGATATCACCGAGCCCTACAAGGACCTTTTCTGTTTTGATTCAAGGAAATTCAAGTGCTTGGGTCTCATCAAGGACTTGGTCATGTCATTGGCCCAAATTCCTTTTAAGAACATGGTTATAGATGTGGTCGTGGCGAACATACCCCCTAAGTTTGGCATGTTGTTGTCCATATCATGGGTTGCAAAGTTAAAGGGGACCTTGCAAATGGACATCTCATATGCCACCATTCCTATTTTTAGCTAGGACAGATGGTTGTATAGAGAAGTGTTGTTGAAATACATGGTAAGCAACAAAACATAGCCAAACAACCACCCCATATACTCCATTGACACTAAAGTTGGTTCTTCCATATTCTACAATGACCTAAGTTTTGAAGAGGAAGAACTGACAACCATCATGACATTTGATGAGGAAACCACATGGGAAGTAGCATAGTGCACTAACCCAAAATATAGCACGGAAAACAGGATGTGGAACATGAGTTTCGATGGAACTGTTAGCAAGGAAGGAGAAGGTGTCGGCGTATGGGTAAGCCCCCCTGAAGTGGACACGAAGATGTGCTCATACAAGCTCGCGTTCGAATGCACAAACAACATGGCCAAATATGAGGCACTGATTCTGGTCTTGAAGGTGTTGAAAGAACTAGGTGCAAAGAGGATAGCAATGTGCAAAGAGTCTGAGATGGTCATAAACTAGGTTAAAGGCGTATACTATACAAAACACCCCAGGTTGACATCGTACAGAAACTTGGCGTTGGACCTCCTTGAATAATTTTCAGAGTAAGACCTATCTACTATCCCAAAGGAGAAAAATCAAATCGCTGATGCATTAGCCACCTCAGCCTCGATTTTTAAAATCCCTATCTTTCCAAACAAAAAAATATGAGATTGAAGTCAAACACATGCCGACAGTGCTTGATAATATCAAATTCTGGCAGGTGTTTGAAGATGACAAGAAGGTGGAGAGGTTTCTCCAAATGAGTGATGATTTTGTTGATACAAACATTGACGATGAATGTTGCTACAATGAAGATGGGAGCATGGATGCACGTAGTGATGAAGACCCATTCCAGAACTAGATAGCGGGAAGGGACATAGTACAACTAAAAAATAACATCATCCCAAAGGGGTTAGTGTCACTAGAAAAGTTGTTCGATGAAAATGATGTGGCCAAAAATCCCAACATCATTGCAAACGACGAGGATGTCGAAGACTGCAACATCGAGACTGAGGAGAACCCAAAAGTAATCAAATTATCAAAATCACTCAGTCTAGATGTCAAGCAGGACTATGTCAATCTCATGAAGGATTTCCCCAATGTTTTTGCATGGAGCTATGATGATTTAAAGGTGTATGACACCAAAGTAATCCAGCATGTTATCCCTCTCAAAGAAGACCAAAATCCTTTCAAACAGAAGCTGAGACGGATAAATCCCCTGCTACTGTCGCTAATCAAAAAGGAGGTAAATAAATTGTTTGAAGCTAAGATTATCATTTCTTTAAGATTCTCAAAATGGGTAGTTAACTTGGTACCTATAAGAAAGAAGAGTGGTGAAATAAGTTTCAGTGTTTCATGAAAACCTGCACAGGAGATCTAGCTAAAGCATGCACAAACAAATCTTATCAAGAAAAGGAAGAGAGATTCAATATGNNNNAAAAGAAATCAAGCAGTTAGCTTTCCTTAAGAATGCATGCATGCATAATAGTGATGGTAAAAATAAAAAGTCTAAAAATAGAACTAGTCATTTAACTCCCAATCAACTAGGGTTACTCCCATTGAACTAGTGTGTCGAGAATAGAAATTTCTCCAACACCCCCCCTGAACATCACTATGGAGTAAAAATGAGTCCCGACTACTAGGCCATTTTAGGTACTCATGTAGAATGCAACTAATGAACACTGAATAACAGTGAGGAAAGAGGAAAAACCACATGGGAACAAAACCCCCCTCAAAAGATAATGTATCAAAAGAAGAAAATGACGGCTGCTAGGCAACTGTGTTCTTCACTGCAAGATGATCCCGCAAAGTCTGAAACTTCTACTCATTGAAAGTCTTCGTGAAGATGTAGAAATCTTTATGGATCTGATGAAGTCCTTTGGCAACTTATCGGGCCTTGTACTTCTTGATCATGTAGACCCATCTGCACTTGAAAATATTCCTTTCTGGTGGATGTGGAACCAGATTCCAAGTCTGGTTCTATAGGAGTGAGTCATACTCCTTCTGCATGGCTACTTGCCATAATGGATTTCCCACAACCCTATTGTAGTTCTATGGATCAGTAGATTGAACCATATAGCAATGCATGGGCATCAAAGGTTCTGAAGCTGAAAATACATGAGAAGGCTCCTCATGCTGAGATCGAGTCCTCCTCGAATCCAATGGATTCCCTGCAAGATTGCCTTCTTCCTGAAGTGTGATATGTTCCTTCTTGGGAATCTGCTGAAGCTTCGATGCTGGCTTCTAATCTAGATGTACTACGTTCTTATTCACGTGTACAAAATCAAAGTGTATGGAATCATCTCCGATGTCTGAAACTAATGGAAGAACAAGAGTATATGCATGTTGCACTGGAGGTGCATGAAAAGTACTCTCCTTATGTGTAAGTAGAATAGAGGAGTCATCGTCACAAAACTTAGTGAATTTATACAACCTTGACTTCTGATCCACCACACCAATTGCAATGATGGAATTGTCATGCATGTCAATTACTAAAACTGAATATGATGTAAATTCAACCCTTTTACCTTTTTGAGCGATCTGATAAACTGAGAGCAGATTCATTGAAAGCTTTGGAACATGTAAAACATTCTCAAAACTCCCATTGTGGAGTTCCACTCTCTCTTCTCCTGCTACTGCTACTGGAGTATCATCCCGCATGATTATAGGGGGTCTTGAGAATGGACTCAAGGAAGAGAAAAATTTCTCTTTCACTGCCATATGATGGATTGCACCAGAATCTATAATCCATGAATCGGATGAGGAATTAATTGCAACAAGAGTATGATGATTACCTTTCTTAGGAGCAGGATCTTCTTCCTTCTGCTTATTGACTCCCTCTAGAATGAAGTTTCCAAGGTTTCTCTGTTGAAGTGCATGTGCCATAATATCGATCTGTTTCTTCATGCATGTGGATTATTCATGATTTGGTTTATTTCAGTAAGTGCACTACTTTCCCTTCTTATTCTTCTTAGAATCTGAAGAGTCTTTGGAACCTGAAGAATAATTAAAGGATCTGGAATATCCCTCCTTCCTATTCTGTTTGAATGACCCTTTTCCATCCTGCATGGTGAGTTCATGTGCTTTGGGATCTTTCATGAGTCCCATATGTATGAGTTTTGTCTTCTCTTGTGTAAGAGACTCAATGAACTGAGCCAACGTAGGCATTTTCCAATTTGTTCCAAAAAGACATCTGCTAGAATGGAAATTGGAGACATATACAGTGTATTATGGTCCTAGCTTGGCTAAGATTGTTAGAATAAGTTGTTTCTCTTGTGTAGACTTATCAATACCACATTCACCCAAGCTTAATAACAAAGATTTAAATTTACTAAAAAAATCTTGTATATTATCAAAACTTTTAGGGTCTAAGGTATTCAACTCTACCTCAAACATATGACCTCTCATCTCATCCTGCTTTCTAAAAAGTCCTTCAAAGGTGGTCCAGATCTTTTTTGGAGTCTTTCATGCGGTAACATGAAACCAAAAATAAGTGGATATTAACTCAATAAGTATTCATGTGGCCTCATCCTTACGGTTCACCCATCTCATTTTCTCAATCACTGATGTAGGTTTTGTTTCTGTCGCGATCATCAAATTATACAATCCTTTCCTTCTGAGTTGGAATTCCGCCTTGGGCTTCCAATCAAAATAATTGTATGGTGTGAGTATTACCACCAAGTTTGGCTGTATAATAGTTGTCATATCCGTCTCTCCCACTGATTCCAAGAACCCCTAAAAATTTACTCCCAATCTACAAGTGAAAAAATAAGAAATTAAGAATTCATATCAGTTTCAGGAGATGATCTTGCAACTTACTTTCTGAGAAAATGGTGAGGAATCTTTCCGAACACTTTAAAACTCACTTCTGAAATCGGCCGATTTAATTTCTATGCAGACTGTTTCCTCCAAAACGTAATATTTTGTGAGCAATGAATGTGGAAAGGTACAGCCACAGATTCGTATCAGTTTCAGGAGGCTATCTTGCAGGTCACTTTCTGAGAAAATGGTAAAGACACTCGCCAAACGGTTGAAAACCCACTTCCAAAATGGGCCGATTTACTTTCAACATGAGCTATTTTCTCAAAAGCGTAATATTTTTGGAGGAATAACAGATTAAAGTTACGACCATGAAATTAGCTCACCGAAACCCTGATTTTCCTTATTCTTTGGCTTGTCTGGATTGCTCCAAGTAGCATAGCTCTGATACCATGTCATTGTTTCATGAAAACCTGCACAGGAGATCTAGCTAAAGCATGCACAAACAAATCTTATCAAGAAAAGGAAGAGATATTCAATATGGAAGAATGAGAAAATATATTCACACTACTCCAATGAGCTAATGATTGATACATAGATCATGATCAATATGATACAATGAATGAGTGGAATACACTCATATATAGGGAAAATAATTCCATAATTAAGAAAAAAAATCAAGCAGTTATCTTTCCTTAGGAATGCATGCATGCATAATAGTGACGGTAGAAATAGAAAGTCTAAAAGTAGAACTAGTCAGTTAACTCCTAATGAACTAGTGTTACTCCCACTGAACTAGTGTGTCAAAAATAGAAATTTCTCCAACAATAAGACTGTGCATAGACTTCTGAAACTTGAAAAAAGTGTCCCTAAAGGACCACTACCCTCTCCCCAAAATGGACTATATCCTGTAAAAGGTGGTGGGGTCCCAGAAGATGTCCATGTTGGATGGTTTTTCGGGTATAATTAGATCATGGTCCACCCAGACGACAGAAAAAAAATGGCTTTCATGACTCCTTAGGGGAAGTTCATGTACGCCAATATGCCTTTCGGCCTGATGAACGTTGGAGCCACTTTCCAGAGGAAAATGGACAACGCATTTACCGATGAAAAGGACAAGTTCATTGTGATTTATCCGGATGACATCACGGTATACTCTGCCTCTGACGAACAACACCTTGAGCATCTAAGGAAAGCCTTCCAGAAGTGTAGGAGGTTTGGTATATCTATATATTTAAATCCAAAGAAATCACATTTCGGGGTGGAAGAAGGGAATTTTTTGGGGCACATTATCTTGAAAGAAGGCATTAAGATAGACCCTGGCAGGGTTGAAGGAATACTGAAAATTGGTACTCCGCGCAGCAGGAATGAAGTGTAATCTTTCCCGAGAAAAGTAAAATTCTTGAGGAGATTCATCCCCAACCTAGAAGAGATTATAAAACATATCACCTGCATGCTCAAAAAGAGGAATGAGATCAAATGGAACCTAGAAGCCAAGAATTCATTTGAAGATATCCAGGTGGCGCTAACTAAAGCTCTTGTGCTAGCCAGTCTAGACTTCACAAGAGATTTCATCCTTTTTTCATTTGGATCAGAGCATACAATTGTCGGCATGCTGTTGCAGAAAGATGAGAAGAACTTCGAGAAACCTAGAGCCTATTTCAGTCAGACGCTGAGAGATGCTCCACTAAGGTGCAACATTATGGAAAAACAAGCATACGCCTAAGTAAAATACCTAAAGGAGTTCATGATGTACATATTGCACTCCCACGTTATTGCGTATGTTCCCAACAACTCAGTTAAGGATATCCTGAGTTAGCCTGACCCCAAAGGGAGGAGAGGTAAATGGATAGTGGCCATGATGTAATATGACCTAGATATTAAGCCTATGAAACTAGTTAAGGGTCAGGGCCTTGCAAAATTAATGGCGCAGTTGGAATACGACGTTGTGGGAATCAATTTCATTGTTGGTCTGTCAGAGAGTCTATGTGTTAAATAATCTTGAGGCCCCTCCGGGTGTAAGTAAGACCAAGGCCATATTCCTAAATCTTAAAGCAGTTAAGTTCTGCATCCTAGATAACTCATTTTACTGGAAAGATCTTGGGGGAATATTGCTGAGTTGTTTGCTGGAAAATGATACGAAGTGAGCCATAGAAGAATTTCACAAATGTTATTGCGAAGGGAACCACTATTGGAAAACCACCTTGAACAAAATCTTGAGAGCATGTTACTATTGGCCTACGATATTCATGGGCATGTACAAAGAAGTTTCTAGCTGCCATGAATGTCAGATTTTTGATGGAAGAAGAAAGTTGCATCCCTTTCCACTAAAGTCAATCTCGATTGAAGCACCTTTCATGCAGTGGGGTTTGGATTTCATAGGGGAAATAAATCCACCATCCTCGGTGCAACATAAATGGATACTCACAGCCACTGACTACTTCACGAAGTGGATTGAAGTGATACCCACAAAGAAAGCTACCGATGCATGCATCATCCAATTTCTAGAGACAAACATCTTGTCAAGATTTGGATTCCCTTTCAAGATCATAACAGACAACACGGTCACATTCAAGTCCAAGAGGATGGAAAATTTTTGTCAGGATTACAATATAACCCTAGGTCATTCTACGACATACTACCCATAGGGAAATGGGTTAGCAAAATCCTAAAATAAAATCCTGACCAAGATCATCAAAAGACTCCTGCAAGACAATAAGAAAGATTGGCATACAAATCTCATCTATGTGTTGTGGGTAGATCAGGTCACCACTAAGAAGTCCATCTCAAATTTTCCTTTTCATCAAATTCATGTCACAAAGTTGTTGTAGGAATAGGAGGCCAAGACAAATGACGTGCAGAGGAGGATAAATCAGTTGATTCACACAGAGAAGATGAGGGAACATGTATACAATCGATTCCAACTCCACCAAGAGAGGATAACGAAAATGTTCGACAAGCGTTTTAAGAAGGAGGAATTCTAGGTAGGAGAGCTGGTGCTGAGATGGGATGCAAGGAATGAAGATAAAGGAAAGCATGGGAAGTTCGACCACCTTTGGATAGGCCCATTCAAAATCAACATGTATTGTGGGGGCAACACTTATTTTTTAGAAGGATCAAATTGAGAGTGTCTCATTTGGGGGCCCATAAATGACAGGTTCCTCAAACATTATTTGATGAAATAAAATCCCTTTAAGTCATATACCATTGTAAATAGTCATTTTATTTTTTGATTGAATCAGTAGGTCAGCAGGAAATTAAATCACAAAGTGAAGGCCCTAAGTTTATGCTGAGCCTTTTAGAAGTTGTGTCGATAGGTTTAGGTTGCATTTTGTTTTTTATATTGTAGTTTCGAAGAGTCTCAATAAGGCCCAATGGTCATGCATTTGGTCTACAGTTCTTTGCTACCTCACGGGGAGGATAGAATCCCCGTTGGAGCGAACTGTTAGTGCCACCATTTTTATTTCCATTTAGAGTTGGTTTTAGTTGAGTTATGGCCCATGTGTCCAAACATGTGAAGTCAGGTACGTAACAGTGAAGGGGTCAAAGTCAGCAAGTGGTCGGTTGTCCCTTGGAAGTGGGAGTGGATGTCAAATTCGAAACATGTGTGAAAAGTATGAGTAGGTTATTCCCAGAGAGTCGGGTCCTATTAAAATATAGTCTCTACCTGCCCCAGGTCAAGTCAAGTAGTTAATGGAAGCCGCAATGGAAAGTGCAGAAACTATTATCAGCTTATTATGAAGGTCAAGGGGATGAAAAAACGCAGCATTCATATCATGTATGCCATGCAACCCTTATCACATGTTCCTTACATGTGGGGATGTGTCATGGAAAGTAGGTAATTTGATTCAAAACATCCAGTCACCATGAATTCACTGTTCTTTGTCACAATTCCTCCTTCTGCCTGATCTGTTATAAATTTCATATGCTTGACGCTCTGGTGCAAGCTCCCACACATAATCATGGGTATACCCTCCTTGTTCATTTGTTGGAGCCACCACGCGCAGGATAAATATTGGTCGTGCCATGGCAACCTCCCAAAACATAAGAAAGGGTGCACAAATTAGAAGAATTTCTAGGCCCCAACACTAAAAGGACTGGGATTTGTTCTCACTTATAATAGGCATCCTCGAAGATCGAAAGGGAATTTTCCCTTTGCCTATGGAAACAATGATATCACACGACGCAGAACCTAAAATAGGAGGGCTCGAGTAGGAAGGAATGACATTATAAGCTCTTCCTTCCCAATGGAAGATACCTCAGAGGAGGGGCAAGCCAAGGAAGAACAAAGAAGTTGGGGAAACCCGAGTCCAGAACGAGCCACGTGCAAGTTCAGTTTCTGAAATATTACTTATGTGTTCCATTCTGTTGGAACCTGTTGGAGGTACGAGCTGAGAATGTGGAAGAAGAACAAGGAGGATGGATGTCGCGGGTACAAATGATCAAGAACCATACCAGTAGCTGAAATAGGCGAAACTAGCCATCGCCGAACTGTACCAGGAAAACAAGGAGCTGAGACAACAACTAGAAACAAAGATCATTGAAGCATCAAAGTCACAATTTCGCGAAGGGAATATGACGTGGCTCAAAAAAACACTCAAAGAGGCATAGGATATGATCGTACAACTACGTGAAGCACAACGACTATCGAAAGAAAAGTACGCAAAACATTCCAGATAAGGTGAAGCGGTCGAGGAGATAGCCTGCGTAGTCCTCGCCAGTGAGAAAAAGAAACAAGATTAGATAAGTTCATCCTGTACACGTAAAAAGAAAGAAATTCTTGATAGTTTTGAAGGAGACATTTCCCTAAGGAAATTTTGTCATTTTTTATGACGGCCATGACAGTCAGCAGTCAGCAGCCACTTGTTGCGCACATTTTCCCCAGCAAATGAGTGTGCGACGAAAATCAAAGTCATTATAGCAAATAGTAGGACTCTGACAAACACTGGTCCATTCATAAATCTAATCGAAGGAAAGCATTGACACATCACTCTCCCATGATGAAAACTGACCGATAACTGAATCCCCATGGCAGGTTGCTAACAATCATGATGTAGCCAGATGTATTTGTGGTCTACTTTTGGAAAAGTGTCATGCAAAGAGTCTTTTAACACAGAACATTCATTTTCCTAGTTTTCAGAGATAGTAGTTAGAAGAGCAAGGTATCCCAAGTAGTGCACTCGCCTATATATTTGATCTTTTCGATGTAAGCCAGGTTGGTTGGAAAAATTGGTATAGACAGTATCTATTGTATGTAATTTGAGTTCAAATAAAACTTAATGCAAAAGTTTCGTAACTTTGATGAAAAGATTCTAATTGTAGTAGTTGGATGTATTTATTTCCCTTCTTTATGTATTTACTTCCTGTTTTCTTTAATCATGTCCTTTCTATTTAAATTGTAATGAAATTTCAAACCTGTGGATTCGTTGTGCAATGCCCCTTGTTCACGCCATTTAGAAAAAACGTTTTCCTCTTAAATTTAACTCTAAATTCATCCACAATGGTGCTCCGAGTTACTTTCTGTGTTTTCTTCTCACCACACATTACAATTTTCCACTGAAGACTATTGCTTTCTTAGCCTTTATCCTCTCAAAGTTCAGTCACTGAGTCATTTGTTTCTATCATTTCTCGAATCGACTCCATAGCCCAAAGTCTTACTCTCTTGTGCCAATATATCCATAACCCATTATTTCAAAGGTGTTAAATCTATCCACTTCTTTAAAGCCATATCCTGCGTTGAGACAACATCTCTCGAGAGAGCCCTCTCCAAATATGAAAGGGTAGTTTCGGGTCTCAAAGTTGGTTGAAATATTTTCCTTCATCATCTTTTTATCAGCCAAACAAATTTACAGAGTGCTAACACATCCACTAAACCACTGGCCCTTTTCCCTTCCCTTGGGATGTGTTGAACTATTGATTCTCTTCTACATGTTCCTTGCCTTTCTGTTGGGCTATCTCTACCCTTTTCTTCTCTTTCCCCCTTTTAGTCTTCATCTCTATTTTCTCTTCATCATTATTTGATGTGGGTTGAAGTTTAGCAAGTCATTCAATGACGACATGTTGAATGTCCTCGTTAGTGATGTCGAAAGGGAACATCCTTGTTTTGTCCTTTGAATCTGCATGTGGGGTGATGAAAAAATTATGGAAAGTACAACTAAGAAACATGTATTCCTCATACCTACCCATAATGCTATGTAGTATTCAAAGTACTGACACACTTTCTTTTGTTAGTGTCACAAACCATAGCTCGAAAGAGGTGTTATTCTCAACGCAAATCTTCCTATATTTTTGTTTTTTCATCTCTAAGAATTTTTGCAAAGGGAAGGATGGTGAGACCTGTGCATCATAATTCCAACCCAATGGTAGATTCTATAATATCATGGATAGTAGGAGTAACACCCAACTATTATGAAACTCCTTGTGAAATCTTGTGCTTCCAAGCAATCCTGTACGAATTCGTTCAGTAACTATCATGTCCAAAAACCCCAATTTCCCTACTATATCTCAAATAATTACACCATCAAGAAAAAAAACAAAATTTGTTGGTTTGGAAACAAGGAAAACAATTGTCATAAATCCAAATGATGGCGTGGATAAGGACCCAACAAGGAATTTTTTTGAAAAATATCATGTTGTATATACCTCTGCTAAAATAAAAAGACATACCAATAAAATGGGGATGGAAATACCTCAAATCGAAGGAAGTCCATGGGAAATGGATGTAGACAAGATTATCAAAGAACCCATCTTGTCAAGACATTTCCAAAGCTTTGGTCACTTAGGAACCAAAAATATTTGAAGAGGAGCCTATGACATTACACCATGCAACCTACAATAGAAGTTCTAAATTTTTTTTAATTGAAAACGTAAACATGAAAAGTAAGAAAATATTTGAGAACTGGAAATTGGAAATTGATTTCCATGGGGTTGCACCATCAAATATTGTACAATTTCATGAAGAAACCAGAGAAGCACTAAAGGAACTTGTTGGTAACATTGAAAAGGAAAATCTAATTTTAAACGAAAAAATAAAGGAATTAGAGGAAACTCTAATTCCAATACCATTGTTTGATAAGCCATTAAACATGGTCCAACCAACAGTTACCTTAGAATATATTCCAGAAAGAGGTAGCAAGTGGAAATGTTCAACTAGTATGCTATTAGTAGTAAGAAAGTATGTTGGAGATGAGATACAAAAAAGAATATATTTGATCCAAGAAATGTGGAAGATTTCACAAAGCTCCACCAATATTTCAACGAGGATTATGCATTGCAAAGAATATCTTCAAAAATATATTAAAAACGATGAACATCCATACAAATATGTCATGGGTAGATTTTCAGCAAAAGTTTCAGTTTAAGTGATATCCATAGAAGAGAACAAAACCTTCCTTATAATATCTAGATGAAACAAATTAATCCTTGTTGGTTGAAAATAATAAAAAATTTAAGAGAAATGATAAATGATATAGATGTTGTGAAGAATAAAAGAGGTTACCCTTTCTTTAGTATTATTGGTCTCACAAAGGAACTCGATGGCCTAGGTTTATTAATTGACATAATACTTTCATCTAAATAACAATTATTAGAACAACTTGATGTATTAAAAGTTTCATGGAAAAGTGAGTTCATTGATTCAACAGAATTCTTCATGGAAGAAATATAAAAATGTCTAGTCAAATACATCAACAGAAATGATGAGATAGATGAAACGGTGCACCAATTATGCATGTACCTAAGAGATATGAAGAATTATCTATTCGAAATAAATACCAATCATGAGATCACAGTGGCCCCCATGATGGAATACATAGAAGAGTGGCTAAGAAAATACCTAATACAAATCACTGATTCATATCAACAAGAAATAGTTGAAGCGATTATGCCACCTCCAACACAACAAATATCTACAAAAGAGGCACAAGCAAACAAGTAAGGTTGAGAATAATTTCCATCACACTGAGTCAAGTATCAACCTTATTCTTGTCCTTGTTTTCCTTATTATACAAGCAATCATCATATTACTTTCCATTTCCCAGCAATTTGTGAAACTCAAGGTAGATTCATGATTTTTTTTCTTCTGTCTTCCGGTTCTTTTCATTTCATAGTCCGTGAGAGCTCCATCCCAATCCTCTTTGAAGGAAACACACAATATTTATTTGTATTTCAAGACATTACTCTCTAATTTAAAGACATATTATTTTTTTATGTTCCTAGAGAACTTGGGACAAAACATTATTGTAATCTCAAGACTTTGATTTTAAGCATGAGATTTCAAATGTGTGTCTATCATAATCTTATTTGTGCCTAATTAAATGATCATTTAAAGTTCCCTACCATATGTGGTCCATACTTTCTTATTTCCCTTCTTTGAGTCTTGTGTTCTACTTTGATGAATGTTGTGATGTAAATGTCGTCTTATCTCAATACACATTATTTTGGTTTATGATACTATAACATATTGTCAATATTTACTTTTTATAAGATACCTGATACTTTCTCACGTATTCTTTTCATGTGAATATTTATTTCAAATAAGCCTAGTCCTTCTCAAGAATTGTTTATATTCTTGTATGTTATTTAAATAGACGAGTACCGCCTCTTAAAAAACATAGGGGGATTATATCCTCATGAGGTTGACTCAAATACTATAAAGTATTCCTTAAGATCAAAATTCTAGTGAGAAAAAACCCAACCTTACATAACCAAATACATCCCCCTTAATTCTATTGGAACATGAAAATCATAACAAACTTTCTAGATCAACCTCAACCTCGACCATGACCAATCGGGTTATAAAAATGGTCACAATGATTAATGAATATATTCAAGGATTCGAGATGCATGTAATCTCTTCAAGTCCTTGCACGTAGTACAAAAAAAGTTGGTGCACATAGTAGATCCTTTTTCAGCATAGATGCTAAAGATTGGCATCATGCAGTGCATTTTCTTGGGCACACATGCAATGTTGAATTATGGCGCATGCGAAGTATTAAAAAACTTAGGGTTCCAACAAGACCCCAACACTATTAGTTGGCTTGTCCATTAGCCAATTATGTTGATTACAGCCTGATAGAGGATATTGATGGTACCGTATTGATGAGCTCTATGATGAATTATTTTAATTGGCCATCAATCTCATCAAAAATATATGTCAGGTCCTTTATCTTTTTGAAAACATCTTCCATATAACCTATTTTTATCGTCTCCATTGTAGGTTTATCCGCTCCCCGAGTTGTACGATTGGGGATTCCTTTGCTTACACATATGAAAGTTTGTAGTAGTGCAACGAGGCTTTGTCCACTGTGTCGAGCATGATGCCTAAAATATTTTTTTGTTCATTGAAGGAAGATGTAGTTTCCTGAAGTTGGATGGTAATTACTATCATGGCCTCTTGTATTTTTTCCAGTGACAAGGAGGGTAGTGCCTGCTTATTTTTCGTGATCTGTTCTTCAGTTGCATGGATCTAATTGTCAACGATATTGATTTTAGGGGCGTTCTAAAGGTGTTTCCAAAGCTTGAATCTATAGTCGACTACCCTGAGAAATTTTCTAAATGCTCCTATCCATGCTTTAGTTCCTTTTATTCAATATAAATTTTCTATTGCAACCACCCTTCCCCTGTTTAGGGACTACACTTCAACTTTTCTTGAAGCTCTAAGTTCTCTTCTTGAAAGTACTAGAATCTCTCCTTGACTTTTCCAAGTTTACATGGCACATGGAGGTTCGAAGTGTCTGCGACTATGCTTGGGTCTTGCATGTAGATTTCATCCATTGTGTTGATCAATGAGGTGTGCACAATCACTTTTGTGTTGTGGAGTTATTTTACCTCCTTCTGTGCAACCTCAATCTCCTCGTGGGAAAGTCATTCTTGTTCATGCTTTTTTTGAGTTTCTTTATCCGCTGCAAGTTATTTATCCTTCTTTTATTGTAGTTATGTATAGGAATGGTTGAGTATGCGATGTTTGTCTCATAGTTCATTCATGATTTCATCCATCTAGGTTTGCAAGTTCTGCAAAGGCACCTGGACCAACTCCAACTCAGCTTAAGGTAATAGTTGAGGTTTTGTTGTAGTGGATGGATCAATGGTTTTGAAGGCCAATGGGATGAATCAAAAAAATCATCCATGGGTACTGCTATGTGGCGATGTTTTTATTGTCATTATTTATATGACTTGTTGTTCTTGGGACATGGTCTTGGGTGTTGGAGAAAGCTCCAGTTGACTATAGAGTTCTTCCAACTTTTGTGATGACTCTTTGTGCAATATATGTTTTACATCCAAATTGGATTGGAGAACCCTAACGATGCTCGAGACTAGTGTAGGGGTCTACCCTGACACTTGCGCTGGAGTGTTGATGTGAATATCATTTTCTCGATGTTGATCAAGAAACACTTTGTGCACAACGGACGATGAGGGTATTTGTTATACACAATTTTGGTCATTGTGACAATGTCATGATGAGGTCATGATGATGGAAAATCAAGCTCTTCAATAAGAATACTTTCCTGAGAAAAGTTGCACTTGTCTTCTTCTAGAAAACTATATTTTTCAAATGGTTTGCAGGCTGCCTATATACTTTCCTGCGAGAATGCTTGATTCTCGCAGGCTGCATAAAGCTAGGGTGCGGATAGTTCGCACTGTAATCATGGTCAGGATGCAAACATGTTTTTAAAGAGGAAAAAGATGAAGTTCTCGAGCCTTCTAGAAGAGAATCTTCGAGAAGCATGAGTTGGCTAACGAATGGTTGTTCCAGTGCTGGCATTCCAGATATCTTGGGATCATTTTCTATCCAAGTAACTACATTATCTTCTCCTATATATTGAGGAGATGGCTCATGGAAAAGGTTAGAAGCAAGCTAGCAAGAGATTGATTGGAGAATTGTTGGAAGCCTGTATGAAGGACTGATGCTACAACAACAAGAGACTACAGCAAGGTCATCACAAG
>JASDQU010101165.1:131096-144788 GCA_032191745.1 Picea mariana
GGTTTATGTCAATAAACCAAATGCCCAGACACTATGGGTTGTAAATTGTGGTCAGGGGTAATATTTTCCAGGGGAAATGAACCGAAGAATTGGGAGGATTTGGGGGAACGTCCTCAGACAGTCTATCCATGAACCATGGAGGGATGGGAAGTGACTCAAGTTCAGGGGAGGTGATGTGAACAGTATCTGGAGAAGAGATAGGGGGAATCCCTTGCATCACAGGAGGTGAGGTGGTTGTAGGATCTTGAATAAGGTCTATTTGACGACACCGACATTCAATGATCAAAGGAAACTAGTACATGAAATGAGCAAGTGAGTCACAAAGAGAGAAAGGGAATCTCATTCGTTCAAAGATTGAGGTCAAGAAATAATGTATTTTAGTGACATGGGTACCCAAAGGTGTTGGTGGATAGGGATATTGCTGGAAGGTTTGGCATACTTCCATCAGCATCTATCGAAACTGAGGTAGAGATGGGAAACGATGAGTATAGTTTCCATACTATCAACAGATGACACACACAAATTTGGTTTGCATCCCTTTATTGCCTGTAGTAGGGGATGTTGTGGTTGTACTAGGTGTGCTTGGTGCAGTGACGAGCGATGTGGTTTCTCTAGGGATTTGGATCCAATTGCGTAATTCAGGAAGAGAAGGACATATATTAGTGGGGTGTCTCTCTCTTTCGCATAGTGCGCAAGGAGGTTGAACTCGAGAAGGAAGTGGAGCGATGGGATGTTTCTTCTTTTGTCTACTCCTAGCTATAGCAATGGTGCCAACAAGTGGGGGTGAGGGTGGTATGGCTGGAGTTAATACTAGAATCTACATTGGGATTCCCTCTGACTAAAGAGGGAGGGATGGTTGAGGAACCATCTTGGGAGGGTTAATATACCATACAAGGATGACGAGCACCATGTTAGTAAGTGTAAGCATTGTGGCTACCTGAAATGATTATACACCCAGTGGGGGGTAGAGTAAGGGGATTTGAGTGATGGCTCCCAAACCGAGATTTTCCTCCGGGGGAGGGTGAAATCAGGGATAAGTGGTGTAGTAGAGTTCTCAATTAATCCTGAGGTAAAATTTATTCAGTTGGTGGGACATCAAGGGGTGGATAAGCCTCAGTGGTAGGAATGGTATCTATGGTTTCAGTCCCATTAGAAGATATGACACACACATGTGCTGAAGGGTGTATGAGGGGTGGTGCTCCATGGTATGCCCCCAGCAAGGATGGGTATTTGAAAATTCTTGGGCCCATATCCATGAGTTGATATGCATCGGAACTAGTGCAGACAAGAGGTAGGATGTTATCAATGTTGGTGGAGTGGTTAGGATCATAATGTAAAACTTGGTCGATGGTGATGACTTTCCTGTTGTGGGGGAACATCATCGTTTGAAACACAGAAGATGCTACTACCTTCATAGCATACATGTAGCTACATACAAACAAGATGTTGTAATCGAGCAGGGCGTCGATAACTTGAATGTCGATAAGGATGGTTTTTCCGCCGAGTTCCACGTGAACATTTTGAAAGAGCCTTTTAGGGGAGGATGGTCGACCATCATAAGCTCTTAAAGTGATGGAGGATGGTACTAGCTCGAGGGAGATAAGTTTTTTCCATACCATTTTGTACATGATGCATGTGGATGCACCTTCATCAATGACACATCAATGAACCATGATGTTCTGAATCTTGATTGGTATCTGGAAAGCTACCAAAGCAGGGAGATGAGGTTCCCCACTATTTAGATGAAATGTGATGAGTCTAGTATCATCTGGGTTGAATACCCCCAAGGCAGAAAGAAAGTATTTCCATTGATTTGGGAAGGTTTGGAGGACCTCCAATACCAACATGGCTATAGGATATTGCAACAATTCATCGACCAGACTATAATTGTGTGCTGCCATAGCCTAAGGGTTGTTGACATTCCGTCATAACAAGATGCAAGGGATACATATCGGGGGTTCAGTGTTAGGGCGTGGGATCATCAAGGGTTGTCTAGCTGTAGCTGGATATTCTTATGAAGTGATGGGAGTAGAGTCAGAGGGCGCACTATATTAACAATTGTGCATTTGTAGAAGAATTTCTTCTTCGGTAGTTAGGAGGATATTGTGATCCATTGGATTTCTAGGGTTTTGATACTGTCCCATTTGTGGTGGGGAAGGATGTACATCCTGTTGGGTATTCATCACACCTTGGTGTGGAATAGGGTTTTGAAACATAGCCAGGGGTGGTTGTTACAAATACTATTGTGTGGCATGTTGAGGGGTAGGTGGCGCTAGAGAATGTGGCACATTCAGAGAGTCTTTCATCCATTTGAATTCAAAAATTTGGGGGAAATAGTGAGTATAATGACCATGCTCACTGCAAAGAGCACAAGGGAATTTCGTCCAGAAGTTGTTGTTGTTGTTTCCCCCTTGGTTTTTGTTGTTATTTCCCCCTTGGGGGTTCTAGTTACCCTGATTCTGGTTTCCCCTAGCAGGTTGGTTTTGTTGGGGGTTATTTCCTCCTAGTCCTAGGTTATTATTGTTTTATTTTTTCCTTTTATTTTTGGAATTATTCGGCTGATGGACCAAATTTTTCGTATTCAAATTTTCAAAAGTATGAAATTGTTGAATGGGAGAGGGATGAACAAAGTTAACACCAATGTGTGGTTGTCCCTGTGGAGGAGAAATTGGCTGGGGAGGACTAGGAAATGGATAATATAGATTATGTTCTGGTAATTATCTGTAGGGTGCATAGGAAGGTGAATCACTTTCGCTTGTGCCCAGGTTATATGCTAAGGTAGAGGGGGAACCTAAAATTGGTTGAGAAGTTGGGCGCATGATGGGTGCCAGCAAGGTTCCACTCATGGGTGTAGTGGGAGCAATAGGATATGGTTGTTGGTAAAGGGGAGGAGGGTAATAAGATGGACCTACATATATCGATGAATATTGGGGTGTATTGTACATAGGTGGTGGTTGGATGTACAAGTTATGGTGTGTTGTGGTACCAATAAATCCATCTTTTGCATGAGACATCCCAGGTTTGTCCTAGCCGAATGGTACGAGTCTCGATGCATCAGGTATTACCATGTATAAGTAACCTTAATAAGCATAAATGGGGTCGTACTGTTGAGCCTTGCTGATGGCTTCCTCTTCGGTTTGGTGGAAGGTGGATGCCACATCTTTGGAAAGGATAGAGATGAGTGATTTGAGAAACTAGTCAAGACATTGTTGTTTGGTGGTTTCTTCTTTACATAAACTATGTCGTCGATGCCATTCGTGAATGTGGTCAGAAATATGTGTAGCTGAGGTTCGTTTGCACTCAGAGAGGAGTTCTAGACCAGTGTTGTGATGAACTGGTAGTTGAAAGAAGGCCAATAATGCTTTGGCCAAGGATTCAAAAGTCACGTGGGACCCTGATTTTTCGTCCACATACCATTTGGCTGATGGACTAGTGAGTGTGCAAAGAAATAACCTTAAGCGGATGGATTCATCCATGATGTTATTTGAAGAGCACCATAAGTGGAAGGTCATGACATGGTTTGTGGGATATTCCCCCATTTTTACTTCAAATTTGGGAATGTCTAAAGGTATTTTGGTAGGCATATTGGGCCATGTGGGGTGATGAAATATAGGGTCATTCATGAGTTTACTCAAATTAGGAATGTTGAGGGATGCCAAATATGGCATGGGGGGTGGCGGTGGAGGATTAGTTCAAGCCATGGTGTGAGAAGGTAGTGGACCTGGCCCTTGAGGGGGGTTTGGTGGGGTTGTACTTCTCAATTGAGAAGAAGTTTTTCCCCTGCCTCCTTGTGAAAGAGGTCTAGTGGATGGATGGCCTTGGGAAGTGGACCCAAGTAAGGTGGAACCAAGAAAAGATGATCCCAAAATAGTGGCACTCATAGGGGTGTGATAAGGTTGATCTGGTGAGTTGACGAGACTAGGAACTCCTCCTAGAATAGGAGGGAGATTCTACAAGCATCTCGAATGAAAAGGATTCTGTGGGTCCCCTATGATGTCTGACTAGCAAAGTGAATGTGTGCAAATGGTGATGAGAGCAATAAATGAACAAGAGACTTGTATAATTTGGACCTTCACAATATATCTCACAGTTGCATGTAATCAAATGAGCATCATACATAAATCAACTGAACAAAAGCATACATGTGGGCAGGTGGATTTTGTTCACATGGGAGAAAAAAGAAAACAAATTCTCGTGTCCTAAAAAGATGTATCGTCCTTCCTCTCAAATAGCACTGGACCTTCCAAGAGCACTCAACATTGGGGTCTAAAGCCACTAGAAGAGGAAATAGTGAAGGATGAAACAATTAGTTATAATGAGAGGTAGAGGGTGCATATCCCGAAAGAGTTGGCGATGTTTCCCAATAGCCACACAAAATCTGATCAAGGTGCAATTGAAGCCCACAATTTCTATCTGGGTAGATGTCCTAAATTTGGCCACTAGGTACCTCGGTCAAAGTGCGACATTTAGATTTTCAGCCTCAAAAATGGGTCACGGGATGGATCCCTTACAAGAGTTAGGTGACTCAAGGGGGGACACATAGAACAACCGAACCTCGACCTTCAACACTTCATGGGTATCTCCCTCCCTTATGGTGTTAGGAACACTTGACTTGGAGGATTTAAAAGTTCTCTATTTGTCAACATCTAATGTTTGAAAAATGTGAGAATCATATAACGGAGGGTTATTTGGATGCCTACCCCCGAGATCCTACCTAGACTAAAAAAATTCTTTTGGCACCTCTTGTGGAGGAAAAATTAGTGTGTTTTTTGAAAAAATTTAGATGTGGTGGGTTGAAATATTGAGGGTGTGAACCAATCTCATTTGAATTAAGTACGAGTGGATAATTTCTTCAAGAAATAGTGGGACGTTTCAAATTCTTTTCGTGAAGACCTACTTCAACCTCCACAATTCAAGATGAAATTATGTGAGTGAGGAGTGACTTTGTGTGTGAGAAAGTAATAAAATGTGCCAAATTTTAATATGTTAGGTGTAACTTTGCAACATGTGGACTTCCTGTGGTCCTTACAAATCTTGGTTACTTATCTTACTATATGTCATTGGTACAACCTTGCGAAATTTTAAAATCCCTAAAGAACTAGCATGTGGACATATGGGTCCTTACCAATCCTTTAAACTCCTTAATGTTGTTTACACTAAGAAAACTTTGAAAAACTATTCTAGATTGCAAGCATGTGTGCATGTATGGGTCCGCTACTTTGATCTTTAAACTCTCCTAGTGATGTAAACTAAGAAAGTAATTTCAAAAACTATCCTAATTTTGCAACATGTGGGAATGTATGGGCCCTTACAATTTTAAGATAATTTCAAAAATAAACTAAGAGGAGTCGTAGGGGGGCTTTGTCCTATCCTAATTTTTTTTTTAAAGGATATGAAATGCCCCCTTAATCACCTTTCTAATTCTCAAGATCACTCTATGGTGCGAGAGAAGAGCATAGTCAATGATCAAAGTTTGATTTCTAGTCCCAAAGCAAGTGTTTTTATATGTGATAGCACAGAATCTCAACTTAACTTTTACAATCAAAACAATCCATCCATGTGGAAACCAAAGTAAAATATGAGAAATATGGTTCTTTTTACCTCCTAAGTGCCTATGTTTGACTAACCTTTCATGTGGGAAAGGAATCTAGGTGGAGTGCATTTAAAAATTGCATGAATGCACAGAGCAAAGAGGCCTTTTGGGCGCACAATGAACTAAGTGTGCATATGTGGAATGAAATACCCGTGCATGTTCTGATATGTGTCCCGGGGGGGTGGGGTGGGAATTTAAGTGAAATTATCCTCCTCCAACTCCAAACTTGGCTCTTGGCAGGTAAGACTAGGCCGGTTTTGGTACTTGCAAGATAAATGGGTAAAAAAGAATTTCTCTAAAAGCCCAAATAGGGAGGAAATTGATACCTTTTCCCCAGTATGGTCCCCAATCTATTGTGTCTGTTTCATCACTTGGGTGAGCAAAAAAAGGGCACTTACAAGTCTAGTTGGGCTTTCTAGATAAGACATATGCTAGTGCATGAGTTAGACAATCCAATCACATGAAATAAACAAGTAAATAAACTAAAAACAACTAAGGAAATAAAACTAGAATGCATAAGAAACTTTGAACCAAAATCAATCAACCAAATGACCAATATTATGCCACCAATGGATAACTATATTAGTTGGCAAAACATCGTAGAGAAAGGAGGACTTATGAATCCTCTCTTCCTCCTTGGGAGGGATCTTGAGTTCCCTAATGGAGAGATCTTCTTACAATGATAAAATAGAAAGAAAATGGTGAAGAAATCCAAGCCTATTCCCTCAAGAGGTGAGTGGAATGGCCTATTGGAATGTTGCTATAATTATCCAAGGAGAAAACAGGATTATCAAGGGAGGATTGAGGCAACATAACATTACTATAGAAATCTTAAATTCTTAGTGCACCCATGGCCTCCATTTATAGCATGTCTTCAAGGCTTTATTAAATTGGTTCTTGGTGTGAACAAGGGTCCCTTTAGGTCACCCTTTGGTCCTTGACTAGCCCCCCATTCAGATTCAACTCAGATATTAGAGTCAAATCAAGTTGGGTGCTGGTCGATAAGTGGTTGAAGGGCTGACAAGAACCACAAATGCATCGTTCATAGGAGTGCGTGGATTTTCTCGTACACAGTCACACATATGGAGCATTGTGTGCTCTACGAGATTCTTTGGTCCGTGCATTGTGCATGTGCTTCCTTTAGTGATTCAGGGCATGTCATTTTTTTCCCAGTTGTATAGTTTTTGCCTCCTGGAAATGCATTTTTGGTGTTGCAGGTAAACTAATAGTTGTTTGGAATTGTTGTATTTTTGTAACCATTTGCATGCAATGTTGCAGATGAAATTTCAGTGCTAACAAATATGGTGCCATCAATATCCTCTATCAAGCTATAATCAAAGTCATTGGCTTAAGGAAAATCCAGCTAATAGTGATGGGGGCATGTTGGCACCTTAAGTTTTTGTATACTTCGTGTGTTCCATAAGTCAACACTGTATGTATGCCCAAGAAAATGCATCGCACAATGCCAACCTTTAGTGTCTACACCAACCAAGGATATACTGCATGCACCAACATGTTTTGTACTATGTGCAAGGACTTAAAGATATTGCATGCATGTTGAATCCCTGAAGATATTTAGTAATTATTGTGACCATTTTTGTAACAACCCGACTGGTCATGGTCGAGGTTGAGGGTGAGCTGGCAAGTTTGTTATGATTTTCACGCTCCAATAGAATTAACAAGGATACATATGGTTATGTAAGGTTGGTTTTTTCTCACTAGAATGTTGGTATTAACTACTATTTTACAATCTTTGAGTCAACCTCACGAGGATAGAATCCTCCAACATTTTTTAAGAGGTGGTACTCCTATATTTAAATAAAATATAAGAATATAAACAATGTCTGAGAAGAACCAGAATTGTTTGAAATAAATATTCGGATGTAAAGAATACCTGAGAAAGGACCAGGTATCTTATACAAAATAAATATTTATAATACTTTATAGGACCATAAATCAAAATAATGTGCAGTGAGATAAGATGACATTTCCATCACAATATTCAACAAAATAAAACAAAAGACTCAAAGAAGGGAAATAAGAAAGTATGGACCACATATGGTAGAGAAATTTAAATGATTATTTCATTAGGAACAAATAAGATTATTATAGACATACATTTGAAATCTCATGCTTAAAATCCAGGTCTTGAGATTACAATAATTTTTTGTCCCAAATTTGTTCTTTAGGAACCTCAAAAAATAATATGTGCCTTTAAAATAAAAAATAATGTATTGAAATACAAATAAAGATTGTGTTTGTCCTTCAAAGAGGACTGGGATGGGGCTCTAGTATGCCATGAAACAAAATACCTAGAAGACACAAGAAAAATAGTCAAGAATCAGCCTCGAGTTTCACATATTACTAGGAAATATGGAAATTGATTGTAGAAGAAGGAAACAAAAGAAAATAATAGAGTTGCTAATTGACTCACTATGATGGAAAATTTTCTCAACCTTTACTTGTTTTCTTGTGCCTATTTTACAAATGTTTGTTGTGATGGAGGTGGCATAACTACTGCAACTGTTTCTTATTGATCTGGCTCAGTGATTTTGATTAGCGATTTTCTTAGTCACTCTTCTATGTATTCCCTCACGAGGGCCACCGTGATCTCATGTTTGGTATTTATTTTGATTAGCTCATTCTTCATCTCTCTTAGGTCCATGCCTAATTGGTGTAGCATGTCCTCTACCTCATAATTTATGTTGATGTATCTGACTAGACACTTTTCAATTTATTCCTCGGAGAATTATATTGAATCAATGAACTCACTCGCCCATGCAACTTTTAATACATCAAGTTATTCTAATAATTGTACTTTAGAGGAAATTATTGTGTCAATTAATAAACTTGGTCCATTTAGTTCCTTTGTGAGATCAAAAAGCTTAAATTAAAGGTCACCTCTTTTATTCTTCACATCATCTAACTCATTTATCATTTCTCTTAATATTTTTATTCTTTTCAACCAACAAGCATTAATTTTTTTCATCTAGATATTATAAGGAAAGTTTTGTTATCTTCTTTGGATATCACTTAAAATTGAAACTTTAGCTGAAAATGTACCCACGATGTCTTTGTAAAAACCTTCATCATTTTCTGGATCTTTTTGAAGATATTATTTGAAATGTGTAATCCTTGTTGAAAGATTGGTGGACCTTTGTGCAAGATCCTGTATTTCTTGGATCAAATTTATTCTTTTTTTGTATCCCATCTCCAACGTACTTTCTTACTTCTAATAGCAGAGTAGATGAACCTTTCCACTTGTTGCTTCTTTCTAGAATATCCTCTAAGATTAGTGTTGGTTGAACTGTGTTTAATGGCTCGAAAAACAATGGTATTGGAATTGTAATTGCCTCTAATTCCTTTGTTTTTTCCTTTAAAATTAAATTTTCTTTTTCAATGTTACCGAAAAATTCCTTCATTGCTTACCCAGTTGCTTCATGAAATTGTACAATATTTGATGTTGGAGCCCCATGGAAATCAATTTCCAATTTCCATTTCTCAAACATTTTCTTGATTTTCCCATTTACTTTTTCAATTAACAAACTTTTATAACTTATATTGTAGGCCGCATGGTGCATTGTCACAGGCTCCTCTTCAAATATTTCCAGTTCTTGAGTGACCATACCTTTGACTATTTCTTGGGTTTCCAACGGTCGTTGTTCATACCAATTGGGTTATTTGATAAGGTTGTCTACATCCATTACCCGGGGACTTCAATTTTAGTTTATTATATCCCCATTTTCTTGTTATCTCTTTTTATTTTGGCAAAGGTATATACAATATGAGATTTTTCAATATTTTTCCTTGTTGGGTCCTTGTCACCTCCATCATCTGAATTTACGGTAGTTTTTTTCCTTGTTTCCAAACCACTTATTTTTGTTTTTTTAATTTTTTGTGTACTTATTTGAGATACAGTATGGGAATTGGGGTTTTTGGGCATGATAGTTACTAAATGAATGTGTACAAGAATGATTGGAATCATAATATTTCACAAAGATTTTCACTACAGTTGGGTGTTACTTGTACTTGCCATGATAGTATGGAATACACCACAGGGTTGTAACTGTTATTCACATGTCTCACTAGCCTTCCCCTTGTAAAAATTCCTAGAGTCACAATAAAACAAAGACAAGAAGATCCAGGTCAAGAATAAAACCTCTTTCAAGATATTGTTTATGACACTGACCAAAGAGACTACACCACCACTCATCATACTATGCAACATCATGTAAAGGTATGAGTACTACCTCTTGTTTGGATATACTTTCCATAATATTTTCATCACCCCACATCCATATCTGAAGTCTAAAACATGGATGTTCCCTTTATACATCATTGAGGAGGAAATTCAATAGGTCATCACCTAATGGACAACCAAAGTTCATCCCACAACAAATGACGATGAAGAGAAATTAGAGATGCAGAACAAAAGGAGGAAAGAGAAGAAAAGGGTATAGATAACCCAATATAAAGGCAAGGAACCTATTGAATATTAGCAATAGGAGGACATAGCCCAAGGGAAGGGAAAAGGGCCATCGGGTCAATGGATGCATGCATAGGTCTCTAAGAAAGATGATAAAGGGAAAGGGATCAAACATATAAAGATGCAGGAAACACCCAAAAATAATCAACCTTTGAAGGGTACCACTTAAGATAAGTCCAATCCCTGACACTAGAGAACATAAGCACACACCAACTCCACTAAAACATACTAGCACCACACCCATCGAATAGGAAACCACCTTGCAGTTTGTTTTTCATAAAGTGTTTCCTGATCAATGCTGAGAAAAGGATATTTACATCAACACTCCAACGTAAGTCCCAGGGTAGACTGTTACAACAGTCTCGAGCATCGTTAAGGTTCTCCAAACCAATTTGGATGTACAACAAATGTTGCATAGAGAGTCATCATCAAAGTTGGATGAACTCTACAGTTAGCTAGAGCATGCTCCAACAATTGAGCTTGCGTACCAAGAACAACAAGCCATAGAAATAATGATAATCACAACATTCCCACATAGCATTTCCTAGAGAAGAGTGTTGAAATTCACCCCCTTAGACTTCAAAACCATTTACCCATCCACTACGAAAAAACCTCAGTTATTACCTTACGTTGATCTGGAGTTGGTGCAGGTGCCTTTGAAGGACTTGCGAACCTAAATGGTTGATATCATAAATGCACTGGGGGACATGCACTATGTACTCAACTAGTCCTATACATAATTGCAATAGAAGAACAAGCAAGAAATTGTGGAATATAAAGAAACTCAACACAAGCATGACCAAGAACCAGTTTCTCACAAGGATATTGAGGTTGCACATAAGGAGATCAATGAAATCCATGAAACAAAAGTGATTATGCACACCTCATTGATCAGTACAATGGATGAAGTCTACATGGAATTCCCCAACATATTTTTAGACACTTTGGACCTCCCTATGACACATAAACTTGGAAACGTTAAGGAGAGCTTCCAATACTTGCAAGAATAGAAATTAGAGCTTTGGGAAAAGATAAAGAGCACTCCCCAAAGAGAAGAAGGGTGGTTTCAATAGAAAATTTCTAAAAGGAACTACATTAGGGATAGGATCATGTATAATATTTATCAAGGGTATTCAAATATAGATTCAAGCTCTATATACCCCTTTAGAATGCCCTTGAAATCAACACCATTGATTATTAGATCCATGCAACTAAAGCACATATTGAGAAAAATAAGAAAGAACTACCCTCCTTACCACTAGAAGAATGACAAGAGGCGATGATAGTGATTACCATCCAACTTTGGGAGACTGCATTTGCTTGTACTTAAAAACAAATTTTTTTAGGAATCATGATCGATGCAATGGAGAAATCCCCGCTGCACTACTAAAAGCTTTCTTATGCACAAACAAAGGCATCCCCAATCATAAATCTAGGGGAGTAGATCAACCTACAATGCAAATGATCACACAAGGTGATGTCGAGGATTTTTGAAAAATGATGAAGGACCTGACAGATATTTTTTATGAGATCAAAGGCCAATTCAAAAAATTCATCATAGAGCTCATCAAGATGGTGCCATCAATATCCTCTATAAAGTTGTAATCAACATAATTGGCTCAACAACGAGCCAACTAATAATGTTGGAGGTATGTTGGAACCCTAATATTTTGCATACTTCACATGTTCCATCATTCAACATTGTATGTGTGCCCAAGAAAAATCACCACATGACGCCAATATTTAGTGCCTACATCGACCAAGGATCTACTGCATGCACCAACCTGTTTTGTATTACATGCAAGGACTTGAATAGATTGCATGCAGGTCAAATCCTCGAAGATATTCAGTAATTGTTGTGACCATTTTTGTAACAACCCAGCTGGTCATGGTCAAGGTTGAGGGTGAGATGGCAAGTTTGTTGATATTTTCATGCTCCAATAGACTTAATGGGGATGCATTTGGTTATGTAAGGTTGGATTTTTTCTCACTAACATATTGATATTAAAGACCATTTTACAGTGTTTGAGTCAAACTCACGAGGACATAATCCCCTTGTGTTTTTAAGAGGTGGTACTATATTTAAATAACATACAAGAATACAAACAATTCCTGAGAAGGACCAGGCTTAGTTGAAATCAATATTCACATGCAACGAATACATGAGAAAGGACTAGGTATCTTACAAAAAGTAAATATTTACAATATGTTATAGGATCATAAACTAAAATAATGTGTAGTGAGATAACACAACATTTCCATCACAACATTCATCAAAATAAAACACAATACTCAAAGAAAGGAACCAATAAAGTATGGACTACATATGGTAGAGAACTTTAAATGATCATTTCATTAGTCACAAATAATATTATTCTAGACATAGATTTAAAATCTCATGCCTAAAATCGAAGTCTTGACATTACAATAATGTTTTGTCCCAAATTAGTTATTTGGGAACCTCAAAAAATAATATGTGTCTTTAAATTAAAGAGTAATGTCTTGAAACACAAATATTTTTTTTTTCCTTCAAAGAGGAATGGGATGGGGCTCCCGCAAACCATGAAATGAAAATACCTAGAAGACACAAGAAAACAAATCAAGAATCAAGCTTGAGTTTCATAGATTGTTGGGAAATGGAAGGCAATATGATGATTGACTATAGAAGAATGAAAAAAAATACAAGAATAGAGTTTCTACTTGACTAGGTGTGATGGAAATTCTTCTCAACCTTTACTTGTTTTCTTGTGCCTCTTTTGTAGATGTTTACTGTGCTAGAGGTGACATAACTATTGCAACTATTTCTTGTTGATTTGGCTTAGTGATTTTGATTAGGGGTTTTATTAACCACTCTTTTATGTATTCCCTCATGGGGTCCACCATGATATCATGTTTGGTATTTATTTTTAATAGCTCATTCTTCATATCTCTTAGGTCCACGTTGTTGGGATATTGAGGGGGGGGGGTGAATCAGTATGAACACTTTTACCACTTTTAACCACAATATATAAAATTCATCTTTATCAACAGTATATCATCAATGTATCATCTATGATTACATTCAATATATCATGAGCATATAAACATAATAAAAATCACATGACATCAAATACACAGTATACCAAAATTTATGTGGAAACCCAAATGGGAGAAAACCACATAATACTTTCTTATATATTTTCAAGAATATGGGGTCATAGCCTCTTATAAATAGGGGGTCATAGCTACAAATGGAAGGAGGCTATGACCCCCTACTTATAGGATCCAACCTGAAGGAGGCTACAACTCCCTGAACTCTCTGGCTCCAATTAGAAGGAGGCTACAACCCCCTGATTCTCAGGATCCAACCTAAAGGAAGCTCCAACTCCCTGATTTCTACGACACTAATCAGAGGGAGGATACAACCCCCTTTCCTTGCCTCGTATTTCTTCCATGAAATATAAGTGTAGACCAATATTTCACTACCACAGTTACTGTCACTGTCACTTCCTGTTATCCACATTTTTGGTTATCGAGATGATGACATGGTGATGGAAGATCTAACTCTTCTTTAAGATCATTTTCATGAAGAAAGTTACACTTATCAACTTCTCAAAATCATACTTTTGAAGAT
>JASDQU010101165.1:154655-171041 GCA_032191745.1 Picea mariana
TCGACCATCATAAGATCTTAAAGTGATGGACGATGGTACTAGCTTGGGGGAGATAAGTTTTTTCCATACCATTTTGTACATGATGCTTGTGGATGCACCTTCATCAATGAAACATTGATGAACCGTGATGTTATGAATCTTGACTGGTATCTGGAAAGCTACCAAAGTGGGGAGACAAGGTTCCCCACTATCTAGATGAAATGTGATGAGTCTAGTATCAACTGGGTTGACTGCCCCCAAGGCAGAAAGAAAGCATTTCCATTGATTTGGGAAGGTTTGTAGGACCTCCAATACTGACATGGCTACAGGAGATTGCAACAATTCATCGACTAGACTATAATTGTGTGCTGCCCTAGCCTGAAGGTTGTTGACATTCTGTCATAACAAGATGTGAGGGATACATATGGGGGGTTCAGTGTTAGGGCGTGGGATCATCAAGGGTTTTCTAGTTGTAGCTGGAGATTCTTCTAAAGTGATGGGAGTAGAGTCAGGGGGCGCACTGTATTGACGATTGCGTGTTTGCAGAAGAATTTATTCTTCTCTAGTTAGGAGGATATTGTGATCTATTGGATTTCCAGGGTTTTGATATTGTCCCATTTGTGGTGGGGAAGGATGCACATCCTGTTGGGTATTCATCACAACTTGGTGTGGAATAGGGTTTTGAAACATAGCCAGGGTGGTTGTTGCAAATACTGTTCTGGGGCCTGTTGAGGGGTAGGTGGCGCAAGAGGATGTGGCGCGTTCAGGGAGTCTTTCATCCATTTGAATTCAGAATTTTGGGGGAAATAGTGAGTATAATGACCATGCTCACCGCAAAGAGCACAAGGGAATTTCATACAGAGGTTGTTGTTGTTGTTCCTCCTTTGGTTTTTTTTGTTATTTTCCCCTTGGGGGTTCTAGTTACCCTGATTCTGGTTACCCCTAGTAGGTTGGCTTTGTTGGGGGCTATTTCCTCCTGGTCCTAGGTTATTATTGTTTTGGTTTTTCCTTTTATTTTTGGAATTATTCGGCTGATGGACTAGATTTTTCGTATTCAAATTTTCAAAAGTATGAAATTGTTGAATGGGAGAGGGATGAACAAAGTTAAAACCAATATGTGGTTGTCCTTGTGGAGGAGAAATTGGCTGGGGAGGACTAGGAAATGGATAATATAGATTATGTTGTGGTAATTATCTGTAGGGTGCATAGGAAGGTGAATCACTTTCGCTTGTTCCTAGGTTATATGCTGAGGTAGAGGGGGAACCTGAAATTGGTTGAGAAGTTGGGCGCATGATGGGTGCCAGCAAGGTTCCACTCATGGGTATAGTGGGAGCAGCATGATATGGTTGTTGGTAAAGGGGAGGAGGGTAATAAGATGGACCTACATATATCGATGGATATTGGGGTGTATYGTACATAGGTGGTGGTTGGATGTATGAGTTATGGTGTGTTGTGGTACCAATCAATCCATCTTTCGCATGAGACATCCTAGGTTTGTCCTAGCTGAATGGTATGAGTCTCGATGCATAAGGTATTACCATGTATAAGTAACSTGACTGAGCATAAATGAGGTTGTACTATTGAGCCTTGCTGATGGCTTCCTTTTCGGTTTGGGGGAAGGTGGATGCCACATCTTTGGAAAGGATAGAGACGAGTGATTTGAGAAACCAATTGAGACATTGTTCTTTGGTGGTTTCTTCTTTACATAAACTATATCGTCGACGCCATTCGTGAATGTGGTCGGAAATATGTGTAGCCGAGGTTCATTTTTACTCAGAGAGGAGTTCTAGACCAGTGTTTTGATGACCTGGCAGTTGAAAGAAAGCCAATAATGCTTTGGCCAAGGATTCAAAAGTCACGTGGGACCCTGATTTTTCGTCCACATACCATTTGGCTTATGGACTAGTGAGTGTGCGTTGAAATAACCTTAAGAGGATGGAGTCATCCATGATGCTATTTGAAGAGCACCATAAGTGGAAGGTCATGACATGGTTGGCGAGATAATCCCTCGTTTTTACTTCAAATTTGGGAATGTCTGAAGGTAGTTTGGTAGGCATATTGGGCCATGTGGGGTGATGAAATATAGGGTCATTCGTGAGTTTACTCAAATCAAGAATGTTGAGGGATGCCAAATATGGCATGGGGGGTGGCGGTGGAGGATTAGTTCAAGCCATGGTGTGAGCAGGTAGTGGACCTGGCCCTTGAGGGGAGCTTGGTGGGGTTGTACTTCTCAATTGAGAAGAATTTTTCCCCATGCCTCCTTGTGAAAGAGGTCTAGTGGATGGATGGCCTTGGGAAGTGGACCCAGGTAAGGTGGAACCAAGCAAAGATGATCCCAAAATAGTGGCACTCACAGGGGTGTGATAAGGTTAATCCGGTGAGTTGGCGAGACTAGGAACTCCTCCTAGAATAGGAGGGAGATTCTGCAAGCATCTCGAACGACGAGGATTTTGTGGGTCCCCTATGATGTCTGACTAGAAAAGTGAATGTGTGCAAATGGTGATGAGATCAATAAATGAACAAGATACTTGTATAATTTGGACCTTCACAATATATCTCACAATTGCATGTAATCAAACGAGCATCATACATAAATCAACTGAACAGAAGCATACATGTGGGTAGGTGGATTTTGTTCACGTGGGAGAAAAAATAAAACAAATTCTTGTGTCCTAAAAAGATGTATCATCCTTCCTCTCAAATAGCACTGGACCTTCCAAGAGCACTCAACATTGGGGTCTGAAGCCACTGGAAGAGGAGATAGTGAAGGATGAAACAATTAGTTATAATGAGGGGTAGAGGGTGCATATCCTGAAAGAGTTGGCGATGTTTCCCAATAGCCACACAAAAGATGATCAAGGTGCAGTTGTAGCCCACAATTTCCATCTAGGTAGATGTCCTAAATTTGGCCACTAGGTACCTCGGTAAAAGTGCAACATTTAGATTTTCAGCCTCAGAAATGGGTCACGTGATGGATCCCTTACAAGATTTGGGTGACTCAAGGGGGGATGCATAGAACAACCGAACCTCTGCCTTCAACACTTCACAGGTATCTCCCTCCCTTATGGTGTTAGGAACACTTGACTTGGAGTATTTAAAATTTCCCTATTTGTCAACATCTAATGTTTGAAAAATGTGAGAATCAGATAACGGGGGTTTATTTGGATGCCTACCCCCGAGATCCTACCTAGACTAAAAAAATTCTTTTGGCACCTCTTGTGGAGGAAAACTTAGTGTGTTTTTTGAAAAAATTTAGATGTGGTGGGTTGAGATATTGAGGGTGTGAACCAATCTCGTTTGAATTAATTTCTTTAGGAAATAGTGGGACGTTTCAAAATTATTTCCTACTTCAACCTCCACAATTCAAGATGAAATTATGTGAGTGAGGAGTGACTTTGTGTGTGAGCAAGTGATAAAATGTGCCAAATTTTAATATGTTAGGAGTAACTTTGCAATATGTGGACTTCCTGTGGTCCTTACAAATCTTGGTTACTTATCTTACTATATGTCATTGGTACAACCTTGCGAAATTTTAAAATCCTTAAAGAACTAGCATGTGGACATATGGGTCCTTACCAATCCTTTAAACTCCTTAATGTTGTTTACACTAAGAAAAATTTGAAAAACTATCCTAGATTGCAAGCATGTTTGCATGTATGGGCCCGCTACTTTGATCTTTAAACTATCCTAGTGATGTAAACTAAGAAAGTAATTTCAAAAACTATCCTAATTTTGCAACATGTGGGAATGTATGGGCCCTTACAATTTTAAGATAATTTCAAAAATAAACTAAGAGGAGCCGTAGGGGGGCTTTATCCTATCCTAAATATTTTGTTAAGGGATATGAAATTCCCCCTTAATCACCTTTCTGATTATCAAGATCTCTCTCTGGTGCGAGAGAAGAGCATACTCAATGATCAAAGTTTGATTTCTGGTCCGAATGCAAGTGTTTTTACATGTGATAGCAAAGAATCTCAACTTAAATTTTACAATCAAACAAGCCATCCATGTGGAAACCAAAGAAAAAGATGAGAAATATGGTTCTTTTTACCTTCTAAGTGACTATGTTTGACTAACCTTTCATGTGGGAAAGGAAGCTAGGTGGAGTGCATTTAAAAATTGCATGAATGCACAAAGCAAAGAGGCCTTTTGGGCACACAATGCACTGAGTGTGCATCTATGGGATGAAATAACTGTGCACGTTCTGATACCTGTCAGGCAGGGGGATTTAAGTGCAATTCTCCTCCTCCAACTCCAAAATTGGCTCTTGGCAGGTAAGACTAGGTTGGTTTTGGTACCTGCAAAGACAAATGGGTCAAAAAGAAGTGCTCTAAAAGCCCAAATAGGGAGGAAATTGATACCTTTTCCCCAGTATGGTCCCCAATCTATTGTGTCTGTTTCATCACTTGGGTGAGTAAAAAAAGGGCACTTACAAGTCTAGTTGGGCCTACTAGATAAGACATATGTTAGTGCATGAGTTAGACAATCCAATCACATGAAATAAACAAGTAAATAAACTAAAAACAACTAAGGAAATAAAACTAGAATGCATAAGAAACTTTGAACCAAAATCAATCAACCAAATGACCAAGATTATGCCACCAATGAATAACTATATTAGTTGGCAAAACATTGTAGAGAAAGGAGGACTTATGGATCCCCTCTTCCTCGAGAGGGATCTTGAGTTCCCTAATGGAGAGCTCTTCTTACAATGATAAAATAGAAAGAAAATGGTGAAGAAATCCAAGCCTATTCCCTCAAGAGGTGAGTGGAATGGCCTATTGGAATGTTGCTAGAATTATCCAAGGAGAAAACAGGATCATCAAGGGAGGATTGAGGCAGCATAACGTTACTATAGAAATCTTAAATTCTTAGTGCACCCATGTCCTCCATTTATAGCATGTCTTCAAGGCTTTATTAAATTGGTTCTTGGTGTGAACAAGGGTCCCTTTAGGTCACCCTTTGGTCCTTGACCATCCCCCCATTCAGATTCAACTCAGATCTTACGGTCAAATCAAGTTGGGAGCTGGTCCATAAGTGGTTGAAGGGCCGACAAGAACCACAAATGCATCGTTCATAGGAGTGCACGGGTTTTCTCGTACACAGTCGCGCATATGGTGCATTGTGCTCTCTACGAGATTCTTTGGCCCGTGCACTATGCGTGTGCTTCCTTTAGTGATTCGGGGCATGTCAATTTTTTCCCAGTTGTATAGTTTTTGCCTCTTGGAAATGCATTTTGGGTGCTGCAGGTGATTTAATAGTTGTTTAGAACTACTATATTTTTGTAACCATTTGCATGCAATGTTGCGGACGAAATTTCAGTGCTAACAAAGATGGTGCCATCAATATCCTCTATCAAGCTATAATCAATGTCATTGGCTTAAGGAAAATCTAGCTAATAGTGATGGGGGCATGTTGGCACCTTAAGTTTTTGTATACTTCATGTGTTCCATAAGTCAACACTGTATGTATGCCCAAGAAAATGCACCGCACAATGCCAACCTTTAGTGTCTACACTGACCAAGGATATACTGCATGCACCAACATGTTTTGTACTATGTGCAAGGACTTAAAGATATTTCATGCATGTCAAATCCCCGAAGATATTTAGTAATTATTGTGACCATTTTTGTAACAACCCGACTGGTCATGGTCGAGGTTGAGGGTGAGCTGACAAGTTTGTTATGATTTTCACACTCCAATAGAATTAACAAGGATGCATGTGGTTATGTAAGGTTGGTTTTTTCTCACTAGAATGTTGGTATTAACTACTATTTTACAGTCTTTGAGTCAACCTCACGAGGATAGAATCCCCCAATGTTTTTTAAGAGGTGGTACTCCTATATTTAAATAACATATAAGAATATAAACAATGTCTGAGAAGAACCATAATTATTTGAAATAAATATTCATATGTAAAGAATATCTGAGAAAGGACCAGGTATCTTATACAAAATAAATATTTATAATACTTTATAGGACCATAAATCAAAATAATGTGCAGTGAGATAAGGCGACATTTCCATCACAATATTGAACAAAATAAAACAAAAGACTCAAAGAATGGAAATAAGAAAGTATGGACCACATATGGTAGAGAAATTTAAATGATCATTTCATTAGGAACAAATAAGATTATTATAGACATACATTTGAAATCTCATGCTTAAAATCGAGGTCTTGAGATTACAATAATTTTTTGTCCCAAATTTGTTTTTTAGGAACCTCAAAAAATAATATGTGCCTTTAAAATAAAAAATAATGTATTGAAATACAAATAAAGCTTGTGTTTGTCCTTCAAAGAGGACTGGGATGGGGCTCTAGTATACCATGAAACAAAATACCTAGAAGACACAAGAAAAATAGTCAAGAATCAGCCTCGAGTTTCACATATTACTAGGAAATATGGCAATTGATTGTAGAAGAAGTAAAACAAAGAAAATAATAGGGTTTCTACTTGACTCACTATGATGGAAATTGTTCTCAACCTTTACTTGTTTTCTTGTGCCTATTTTACAAATGTTTGTTGTGATGGAGGTGGCATAACTACTACAACTATTTCTTATTGATTTGGCTCAGTGATTTTGATTAGGGATTTTCTTAGTCACTCTTCTATGTATTCCCTCATGGGGCCACCGTGATCTCATGTTTGGTATTTATTTTGATTAGCTCATTCTTCATCTCTCTTAGGTCCATGCCTAATTGGTGTAGCATGTCCTCTACCTCATCATTTATGTTGATGTATCTGACTAGACACTTTTCAATTTATTCCTTGGAGAATTATATTGAATCAATGAACTCACTCGCCCATGCAACTTTTAATACATCAAGTTATTCTAATAATTGTTCTTTAGATGAAATTATTGTGTCAATTAATAAACTTGGTCCATTTAGTTCCTTTGTAAGATCAACAAGCTTAAATTAAAGGTCACCTCTTTTATTCTTCACATCATCTAACTCATTTATCATTTCTCTTAAGATTTTTATTCTTTTCAACCAACAAGCATTAATTTGTTTCATCTAGATATTATAAGGAAAGTTTTGTTATCTTCTTTGGATATCACTTAAAATTGAAACTTTAGCTGAAAATGTACCCACGATGTCTTTGTAAAAACCTTCATCATTTTCTGGATCTTTTTGAAGATATTGTTTGAAATGTGTAATCCTTGTTGAAAGATTGGTGGACCTTTGTGCAAGATCCCGTATTTCTTGGATCAAATTTATTCTTTTTTTGTATCTCATCTCCAATGTACTTTCTTACTTCTAATAGCAGACTAGATGAACCTTTCCACTTGTTGCTTCTTTCTAGAATATACTCTAAGATTAGTGTTGGTTGAACAGTGTTTAATGGCTCAAAAAAAATGGTATTGGAATTGTAGTTGCCTCTAATTCCTTTGTTTTTTCCTTTGAAATTAAATTCTTTTTCAATGTTACCGAAAAATTCCTTCATTGCTTACCCAGTTGCTTCATGAAATTGTACAATATTTGATGTTGGAGCCCCATGGAAATCAATTTCCAATTTCCATTTCTCAAACATTTTCTTGATTTTCCCATTTACATTTTCAATTAACAAACTTTTATAACTTATATTGTAGGCCGCTTGGTCCATTGTCATAGGCTCCTCTTCAAATATTTCTAGTTCCTGAGTGACCATACCTTTGACAATTTCTTGGGTTTCCAACGATCGTTGTTCATACCAGTTGGGTTATTTGATAAGGTTGTCTACATCCATTACCTGGGGACTTCCTTCAATTTTAGTTATTTCTATCCCCATTTTCTTGTTATCTCTTTTTATTTTGGCAAAGGTATATACAATATGAGATTTTTCAATATTTTTCCTTGTTGGGTCCTTGTCACCTCCATCATCTGAATTTACGGTAGTTGTTTTCCTTGTTTCCAAACCACTTATTTTTGGTTTTTTAAATTTTTGGTGTACTTATTTGAGATACAGTAGGGGAATTTGGGTTTTTGGGCATGATAGTTACTAAACGAATGTGTACAAGAATGCTTGGAATCATAAGATTTCAGAAGGATTTTCACTACAGTTGGGTGTTACTCGTACTAGCCATGATAGTATGGAATACACCATAGGGTTGTAACTTATTCACATGTCTTAGTAGCCTTCCCCATGTAAAAATTCCTAGAGTCACAATAAAACAAAGACAAGAAGATCCAGGTTGAGAATAWAACCTCTTTCAAGCTATTGTTTATGACACTGGCCAAAGAGACTACACCGCCACTCAACATACTATGCAACATCATGGAAAGGTATGACTACTATCTCTTGTTTGGATATACTTTCCATAATATTTTCATCACCCCACATCCATATCTGAAGTCYGAAACATGGATGTTCCCTTTATACATCATCGAGAAGGAAATTCAATAGGTCATCACCGAATGGACAACCAAAGTTCATCTCACAACAAACAACGATGAAGAGAAATTAGATATGCAGAAAAAAAGGAGGAAAGAGAAGAAAGGGTATAGATAACCCAATATAAAGGCAAGGAACCTATTGAAGATTAGCAATAGGAGGACATATCCCAAGGGAAGGGAAAAGGGCCATCGGGTCAACAAATGCATGCATAGGTCTCTAAGAAAGATGATAAAGGGAAAGGGATCAAACATATAAAGATGCAGGAAACACCCAAAAATAATCGACCTGTAAAGGGTACCACTTAAGATAAGTTCAATCCTTGACACTAGCGAACATAAGCACACACCAACTCCACTAAAACATACTAGCACCACACCCATCGAATAGGAAATCACCTCGCAGTTTGTTTTTCATAAAGTGTTTCCTGATCAATGCCGAGAAAAGGATATTTACATCAACACTCTAGCGTAAGTCCCAGGGTAGACCCTTACAATAGTTTCGAGCATCGTTAAGGTGCTCCAAACCAATTTGTATGTACAACAAATGTTGCATAGAGAGTCATCATCAAAGTTGGATGAACTCTATAGTTAGCTCGAGCATGCTCTAATAATTGAGCCTGCGTACCAAGAACAATAAGTCATAGAAAGAATGATAATCACAACATTCCCACATAGCATTTCCTAGAGAAGAGTGTTGAAATTCATCCCCTTAGACTTCAAAACCATTGACCCATCCACTACGAAAAAACCTTAGTTATTACCTTACGTTGATCTGGAGTTGGTGCAAGTGCCTTTGCAGGACTTGCAGACCTAAATGGTTGATATCATGAATGCACTGGGGGACATGCACTATGTACTCAACCAGTCCTATACATAATTGCAATAGAAGAAAAAGCAATAACTTGTGGAATATAAAGAAACTCAACACAAGCATGACCAAGAACCAATTTCTCGCAAGGATATTGAGGTTGCACATAAGGAGATCAATGAAATCCATGAAACAAAAGTCATTATGCACACCTCATTGATCAATACAATGGATGAAGTCTACATGGAATTCCCCAACATAGTTTCAGACACTTTGGACCTCCCTATGACACATAAACTTGGAAACGTTAAGGAGAGCTTCCAGTACTTGCAAGAATAGAAATTAGAGCTTTGGGAAAAGATAAAGAGCACTCCCCAAAGAGAAGAAGGGTGGTTTCAATAGAAAAATTCTAAAAGGAACTACATTAGGGATATGATCACGTAGAATATTTATCAGGGGTATTCAAATATAGATTCAAGCTCTATATACCCCTTTAGAATGCCCCTGAAATCAACACCATTGATTATTAGATCCATGCAACTAAAGCACATATTGAGAAAAATAAGCAAGAACTACCCTTCTTACCACTAGAAGAATACAAGAGGCGATGATAGTAATTACCATCCAACTTTGGGAGAATGCATCTGCTTGTACTTAAAAACGAATTTTTTTAGGAATCATGCTTGATGCAATGGAGAAATCCCCACTGAACTACTAAAAACTTTCTTATGCACAAACAAAGGCATCCCTAATCATAAAACTGGGGGAGTAAATCAACCTACAATGCAAATGATCACACAAGGTGATGTGGAGGATTTTTGCAAAATGATGAAGGACCTGACAGATATTTTTGATGAGATCAAAGGCCAATTCAAAAAATTCATCATAGAGGTCATCAAGATGGTGCCATCAATATCCTTTATAGAGTTGCAATCAACATAATTGGCTCAATGACGAGCCAACTAATAGTGTTGGAGGTATGTTGGAACCCTAATATTTTGCATACCTCACATGTTCCATCATTCAACATTGTATGTGTGCCCAAGAAAATGAACCACATGATGCCAATATTTAGTGCCTACATCGACCAAGGATCTACAGCATGCACCAACCTATTTTGTATTACATGCAAGGACTTGAAGAGATTGCATGCAGGTCAAATCCTCGAAGATATTCAGTAATCGTTGTGCTGAGTTTTGTAACAACCTAGATGGTCATGGTCAAGGTTGAGGGTGAGATGGCAAGTTTGTTAATATTTTCACACTCCAATAGACTTAATGGGGATGCATTTGGTTATGTAAGGTTGGATTTTTTCTCACTAACATATTGATATTAAAGACCATTTTATGGTCTTTGAGTCAAGCTCATGAGGACATAATCCCCTTGTGTTTTTAAGAGGTGGTACTCCTCTATTTAAATAACATACAAGAATACAAACAATTCCTGAGAAGGACCAGGCTTAGTTGAAATCAATATTCACATGCAAAGAATAGATGAGAAAGGACTAGGTATCTTACAAAAAGTAAATATTTACAATATGCTATAGGATCATAAACTAAAATAATGTGTAGTGAGATAACACAACATTTCCATCACAACATTCATCAAAATAAAACACAATACTCAAAGAAAGGAACCAATAAAGTATGGACTACATATGGTAGAGAACTTTAAATGATCATTCCATTAGTCACAAATAAGATTATTCTAGACATAGATTTAAAATCTCATGCCTAAAATCAAAGTCTTGACATTACAATAATGTTTTGTCCCAAATTAGTTATTTGGGAACCTCAAAAAATAATATGTGTCTTTAAATTAAAGAGTAATGTCTTGAAACACGAATATTTTTTTTTCCTTCAAAGAGGAATGGGACGGGGCTCCCGCAGACCATGAAATGAAAATACTTGGAAGACATAAGAAAACAAATCAAGAATCAACCTTGAGTTTCATAGATTGTTGGGAAATGGAAGGCAGTATGATGATTGACTATAGAAGAATGAAAAAAATACAAGAATAGGGTTTCTACTTGACTCGGTGTGATGGAAATTCTTCTCAACCTTTACTTGTTTTCTTGTGCCTCTTTTGTAGATGTTTACTGTGCTAGAGGCGACATAACTGTTGCAACTATTTCTTGTTGATTTGGCTCAGTGATTTTGATTAGGGGTTTTATTAACCACTCTTTTATGTATTCCCTCATGGGGTCCACCATCATATCATGTTTGGTATTTATTTTTAATAGATCATTCTTCATATCTCTTAGGTCCACGTTGTTGGAATATTGAGAAGGGGGGGGGGTGAATCAGTATGAACACTTTTACCACTTTTAACCACAATATATAAAATTCATCTTTATCAATAGTATATCATCAATGTATCATCTACGATTACATTCAATATATCATGAGCATATAAAGATAAGAAAAATCACATGACATCAAATACACAGTATACCATAATTTATGTGGAAACCCAAATGGGAGAAAACCACATAATACTTTCTTATATATTTTCAAGAATAGGGGGTCGTAGCCTCTTATATATAGGGGGTCGTAGCTACAACTAGAAGGAGGCTACGACCCCCTACTTATAGAATCCAACCTGAAGGAGGCTACAACTCCCTGAACTCTTTGGCTCCAATTAGAAGGAGGCTACAACCCCCTGGTTTCAGGATCCAACCTAAAGGAAGCTCCAACTCCCTGATTTCTACGACACTAATCAAAGGGAGGATACAACCCCCTTTCCTTGCCCCATATTTATTCCATGAAATATAAGTGTAGACCGATATTTCACTACCACAGTTACTGTCATTGTCACTTCCATTGTCATTGTCACTACCACTGTCTCATCAACCTGTAACTGTATCCAACCTGTCATTGTCACTGTCACATCAACCAACCTGTCACTAACACTGTCACTATCAATGATATACCAACATCAACCATATCCACTCACATAGATATCACCAAAGCATGTACATCACTCATCAACCATGTACATCAACCTGTACCAATAATGCATCAACATCTATACCAAATTGTGCATCAACAATGCACCAACACCTATACAAAACCCTGTATCAACAATGCACCAACACCTGTACCAAACCATGGATCAACCAAAATATGTATCAATGATGTACCATATCATGCATAAAATATGTACTTGTTGAGAATTCAACACACCCTAAAAAGCCTTATCAATTTTTTTTTTTACTTTTTTGGGTACCACTTGATATTCTGCACTGTCTTATTCGATTTCATTTTGGGAAATGTTTTGTCTTTGCTTATTTTCATGACTCTCGTCACCTATTTAGGTTTGCTTGAAATTATGAAACCCCATGAATAAAAATACCTTAACACCTAAATAAAGAATCGACAACCAAACATTTCACCCAATTCTCTCAGGTTCAACATTAGAAGGAATTCAAAGAAGAAAAAGAAACCACTTAGAAAACCACAGTCGTCGAGTGTCGATCTCCATTGACATTGATAGAAGGAAGTTTTGGTTTTCATTAATTTTTTTGCATAAAGACATTATCGATAGTCAATTCCCCTTCGACATGAGTAAAATACGGAGAGGACAGACGTTAACGAAGAACGAAAATATATCACCGATAGTCCATGCCTGATGCGCTTTATCGGAATCGGGGAAAACCCTTAAGGATCACAAATTTTTTTTTGACCATGATAAAATTTATCTCTGATGCATTTTTGACATCGATACATTTTCAAGGGAGTCGATCTGAAATCTCTTTGATAGGTTTATCGTCGATTGTTGATCCTTGACACTTTTTTGACATCGGCAAGCCAAGGTTTGTTTTAGAATGAATAACTTAAGGAAAGTAATGAATCTAATTAATACAAGTGAATTAAGTCATTGGTCTCCGACACCACATGTATTTACCAGGTAAGAAGGCCGTACGGTCTAGTTCTATCCGAATTCATTCTTGGTTCCCTAGGTTCGAGTCACACCTCCGAGTCAGCTTTTCTGTGTCAACATTGTACGGTAAGATCGATCGCCGTCAGATATTTTTGCAGGAGGATATCAATGAAAATGTTCGTAGCAACCCTGATCCTCGATCCACCCACTGAAAGAGTGACACGACAGGACATTTTAGCATTAGATACGATCATATTTTGAGCATTTAAGGAATAATTAATACCCAATCCTACATTAGTTTCTACCTCATGTGCCATTGAAAAAAACCTTTTAAAATCACCGATAGACCACATCACCACCCGTGCCTCCAGCGTCAACCCACGATGATTTTAAGTTCTATAGATTCGGCAACAGATTTATTGAAAATTCACTCAAAACCTGAATTAAATGGTTGATGTGACACAGTAAGATCTTTCCTGTTTAAAATCTCTTAAGCCGTTGTGAATGAAGTCATTTTTTGCGTAAGATAATTCTAGAGCATCCAAAGGCGAAAGATGAGCAACATGAAGGCTATATCGACCCCATGATTATCAAAATAACTAGATTTTAGCAAGCTTCAGAGGTACGTATCCGAGTCTGTCAATTCGTTGGCTATAATTTATGTGTTATCCATTCTTTTACACAGACTCTAAAATTATGCTTAAGTTGTAGGAAAAATGTCACCAAGAAATCCAACCACCAGATGCTCACCGAGAGAACCAAAGCTAAAAGAACTAGAGATAGGTAATGGTTCTTCTCCAGGAATCACGAGGCAATTAGAGTAAGGCTCTAGGCCGGAGCCTGTCATCAAGACAACAGTGAAGAAATTTTTCATCCAGCTTCCAGCCTTTGACGATACAGAGGCAAGCACTGGGTCCAAGATGGCTCTCCCACAGTGGGGGGATCTCTTTAACAGGATCATCTGAGAAGAATACCCAGAATATTTCCCACACAATGATCTAGATGTAAGGGCGCTCGACGACCTGGTGTTTCCAAACATTCGATGGTCGTATCTACATATGGTGGCAAGAAGAACCCCCATTTTACCCTACATAGAGGTCTTGAAGTGGCTCATTGACCACACAAACACACATAAAGTTTTAATCAACGATGACAATGGTGGGTGTGTCGGAGTTTTCCTCCTGGTAGAAGTTTAGAAATATTACAAACTCAGAGACCCAGAGGAGAAGCTAAACACAGACTTCATGGTTAAGTTCTACAAACTCCATGACACCAGCCGGGTGATGGCCTCATGGTGGAGAGAGGACAAGAAGTTTACCAACCAGAGCACTGGCTGGTATGGGAAAATTAACTTAAGGGATCAATATGTCTATTTGATGGCTCTTATCTAATGGTTGTACATAGAGAAATATTACTCCAGGTTTTTAGAAGCATGGATTCCTTTGGCATACACAGTTGTGATTGTCGGGTGCAACTTCAACTGGGGAGAAATAATCTCCAAGCAACTAAGCACCTGTGTGCAGCAGGATCAATTATCGAAGGAAGGGGAAGCACCAACGTTTTACATGGATTCATGCATGCTCGATGTCATGTGCATTAGGAATGTCTTCGTCAACATGAATCTAAGTTATTATGTTGTAGAGCTCTCGGCCCACATCTACTTCACTGTGATATGGGAAAACAAGTATAAGAAATATTACTCCCTCATCTGCGATGAATTAATCCCCTGAATTTATTTCATTATTTTTAATAAGGAATGCCCAAGCCTATCAGTGACATCCAAGAAAATGATATCCAAAGTAGGCCATTGGTATTTGTATGAGCACGCCACCTACATCAGGGTGTTCAGAGCCACCGAAGCACCACATATCCTACCAGCTCATGTCCCAAACTCATGCGTCATAGGAGAAATATGTTATCATACCATATTTCAATGCTACAATGCCACCCTGGTCAAAGACAAGAAATGAGCTTTCATACCCTACAGTTTCCATGTAGGGTTCTATTTGGTAAATGATACCACTCAAACCAAACAAGAAGGGCTGAGCCAAATCAAATTCAGATTCTCGATAGGCCGATTTTGCAAGAATGATCCAAAGGCCCTGGTCCTACAACATGATTCACAGGTGTCATCATGTTGGCCATGTGGCGATTTTTTTTTTACTAAGCTTGCACTTTTGATAGTTATTTTTAGTTAATAATATGTTATGAATAAGATGATCAACCTGTTAGAAGAGGTCTATGGTTTTTTGCAAAGACCCTCATTTTTGGATTTGTAAAGAACTATTTCAGAGCTACCTTAATTGAGAAGTCATGTTTAGGACCAGAGACAAGTTTATGTTCATTTTTCATCAAAAGCGTATGTGATTGGATCATAAGGAGGAAGTATTTCTGACTTTATCTTATGAATGGATGTTGTAATGAGTAAGAGCCTATGAATATGTTGATAAGTTATCTAATTCAATATTTTGTATAGTTCTTGTCTCTAATGATGGAAAGTAAATCATTGTGTTAATGTGTGATTAATGATTAGAGTTAAGAAAACTATTTTTCTTTCCATCATTTATTACATGTATGTTTTATTTTTGAAATCGTATCTCAGTCAATAATTGAAATACCAGCAAGTTGATGTATTAGTAATAGGCTTGTCATAGGTGTAAGAATCATTGTATTCATGCTTGAGAATGAGGGTTATCCCAAGCTCAACCTTCTTCAGTAATTAAAAAATTCCCCCTTTTGTTACCCAACTGGTTTAAACCAGCATTGATCTTGTATCGGACCCGCCTATAAGTGAAAAAAACAAAAAGAGAACGTTCAAATTGAAGGAGTATTTTTCAGAAGAAGATATCCTATAGATCACTACGTAAATCCCATCGATTAATTGGTCGGATCACATAGATCTAGAGAACCATTCCACCATTAAATGCTGCAGAGTCTAATTGGGCCTTGGTGGCGGGTTTGGTTCCTACTATTGAGTTAAAGGGATTTAGGACCCTCAATAGTACCATACCATGAACCATGTACCAAAATGTACCATAAATCATGTACCATGAGATGTGCCTCAACCATACACCATATCACTCATGATATGTCTCAATCATCCTATACAGCATGACCATACGATATCAATAATGAAGTGCCTCAACACGGTACCAAAGCATGTACCAAGATCACCAACATATGCCTCTACCAAGAATATACCAAGATCAACAACATACCATCACAATATATGTGTCTCAATCATGTACCAAAACATCAACCATATATCTCAACCATAATCCAAACCATGTATCATGTATTGACCATGTACATCAAAACCTCAACAATCACCAAGACAT
>JASDQU010101165.1:176483-194936 GCA_032191745.1 Picea mariana
AGTGGCAGAAGTCATCAGGATCTCACCGCGAAAAGTCCCGAAGTATTGGTGTTAGGATTCGCAATCCTGCGAAGTCCAAAGTCTCGACAAGATAAGGGAAAGTTGAAAGGTCAACCCACGCGCACATCAGAATCTTGGCGCATCGAATATCAAGTGTTGGAAATTCAAAGTGTTAATATCGTGAGCAGTGAAGTCGCAATAGAGTGAAAGTTTCGACAGGAGGAAGTCAGCATTGACTGACACATCGGGTCTCGGAGATTTGAGAGCCTAGTGATCAACCGAGAACTTGCGAAGCTGCGAGTTACGATCCTCCGATAAGTAGAAGGAGGGAAGCTCAGCGAAGAGAAATGTGGGTGTAGATTTCTCGATAGGGAACAGAAGAGACTTGGAGCTCTTCAGGCCGAGAAGAAGAGGAAGATCCTGTGAGCAGACGTGCCCCATGAGGGTGCGTCTGCGTCACTACTCAACTAAAATGATATTTCATTAGAAATAATGTGACCCAAATCAATGAGGGAATATTCATGCACAACGAAATGGAGAATGTCAATGATATTTCTCGGCACATAGGCCGTGGATTCCAAACCAATCATGTGAGCAAAAAACTAAAAATATTCATTGTATTGGTACCTTAAGTAAGTTACCTCAATATTAGAAGAACTGGTGTTATTTCTTGGGTTGACCAAATATTTATCGAGGAGCTATTCTCGTCCTTTGTGTTGTTAGAGGAATTCGTTGGCTTATTCACCCTTGAATTGCATGGTGGGCATCAAGAGTCATAGAATTCTTGTAAACACTGAAGGAGCTAGGGAGATATACTGTTGTCCTTAGAGTTGTAATATTCTCTTCTTTGAATTGAATTTATATGCACACCACTAAATGAGCTCTTTGAAATTTGTTACCTATGGAACATAGCCAACAAGGTCTATTTCTAAGGTCTATACATGATTTATCTTCTTCTCAGTAGAAGGGAGGGCCTTGTAATATTTGTAATATTCCGACCATTGGAACTCTTGGTCTTCACATTCGAGCATATTTCATGTATCTCCACAATAAAACTCTTTTCTTCTACTTGAAATTATTTACACTTCTTTCTATTCTTACCAATAAGTGGTGCTACTATTAATAAAAAAAATTACATCTTTTCATATTAGTTCTTACTTAATTTACCATGTATTTCTCCGATGATTAATCACCATAGATAATGTTTCAAAGTTGTTTTCCTGAATGATGATATTTTGAATTTATTAGAAGGCTTATGAAATCTTCACCATTTTAATAACAACATTATGGTCACATAAGTGGCGGCTGATGTGGTAGGGGAAATAAATGAAACTAGGAAATGGTGATGTGATGTCGTGGAAGATAGAAAATGGTTAAGTATGGAGTTACGAAAAGAGGAATGGAGAGTGCATTACAGTGAATGTGGGATTGCGGGTGTGGAAAACAAGACATGATGAGATGAAAATGGTGGAGAGGGAGGACCCCTACATCCACAATTGAAAAAAAATAGACTAAGTATGGGAAAGGTCCATCATATGGGTCACAAAAGTAAGAGGGTCATTCTGTAAAATGTGGGACTTTGGGTTTGCGGGACATGAGACATGAGAAAAATCAAGTGGGATAGGATGAGTGTCCTGCATCCACATTCCAAGAAAATAGTTAAGTATGAAAAAGGTAGAAGGTGCATTTTGGAGGATGTGGATATAGAAGTGTGATTTGAGGATAGCGTGATTATAGGACCTGAGACATGGGGTAATGTGGGTATAGGGAATTTTGGAATCCAACATCATCACTCTCACATCACTTGAAAATCAGCTATGTGTTGAAGTTTCAAAAGAAGAAAAATGACTAAGTATAGATACATGGGCTTGCGGGTCTATGGACCTGGAAATTTGATAGTAGTGTGACTCACAACCTACATTTGAAATAAGAAAAATGACTAAGGAAATTCAAGAAGAAAAGGAAAAATACTAAGGATGGGAATTCATATACAAATGTTGATCAACAAATGTGGATCAACATAGCAATGGATTATTTTATGAGAGTGGTAGATAAGTGAGAGCTCTAGTTATACATTGTAGTAATTCTTGTTATGTTAGAGAGGAATATGCAAGAAAAAGTAGATTGGGATTTGAGCACAGTGTTGGGGCCTTCATTTTGGAGAACTTTCAGTTTTTCAAAACGATCATAGTTTTGCGAGAAAGCATAGCAGGGAAACGAAATGCTAGAAGAAGCGGAAAGTAGCTACATTGAGTAGAAAGCTAACTACCTGCATGTCAGTAGTGAATATAGATAAGATGTCAGTGGGAGGAGGAAGTGAAAATTTCTAGAAGCTTTGAGCATAGGAAACGACAAGTGTGAAATAAACATAAATGAAATCAAGAAAGCATAGAAGCAGAATCAAGAAGCAACCAAGGAAATTATACGAATTGGGTAAAATGTAATGGGAAAGGGTTGATTCTTGCTATTGTTTTTTTTTTATATGTTATTGTTACTATTGTTAAGTGGATGAGATAATTATGAGATAAGGTAAAATCATTGAGAGCTATTGGAATGTTGTTTCTCGATTCCTATTCTTATTTTGGCATTGGTTCTATTGTATAAGTCTTGATATGAAATAAATACTCCATGTATGCTAGTCTATGATATGGTAATACATAATGGATTATTTGGGCATCCAAAAATTCATTATGATATGGATGAATGCATTATCTCTCTCTTACGTAATATATCCTCTTTGTTGGAATTATTGGTTATGTGTTTTCATTGATGGCAACATGATTCAAACATATACAGTAAACAGAGAAAAAGGAAGATCACCTTGGGGTAGAAGCAATTCGTGATCACTGTTGATCACGATAGGATCAATAGTGATCCTATGTTCCTAAATATCAGGAGAGGTAACATCCAAAGAATCCACGTATAGAAGGAGTAACAACACACAATTAATTAAGAGCTTAGGAGGGTTAGCAACTAAATATCAATGCATAAAAGAATGACCAAAAAATTATTAAAATCTCATGGAAATAACGATGAACAAATAAAAAAGAAGAGCATTGAACACCCTCAGAAATGTGAGGAAGCTCTGTTACAGTCAGTAAAAATATCAACCATTGATCGAAACCAAGTGGAAGGATAGAATAAGTTTCAACACTTCTCCACTTCACCACTTCGATGATTATTCGACACAAGGAAGAATCCATGAAATCACAAAGTCATGAAATAAATGTCCACTGTTGATCAGGAAGGAGCTTTGGATGAGTTCTCAACTGTTAGATCAAGATTTAACTTATAATTAAATGTTGACTCTTGATTTGGAATGGAAATGTTGAACTGTCATATCGTACTAAAGGAAATAAGGTGTTCAACTTTGGAGCTAACCACTCTGGTGATAAGAAGTTCAGAAAAACCAAGAATACCTGAAGGTTGGAGCCCCAAAGTCCCAAAGTGAGTGAGGGCCATCAAGTCTAGGCAATGCATGGTGACTTTTGGATGAGGATAGGAAAGTCCAATGGTGGTCAACTTTAGCGTTGACCACTCTGGGAAAAATAAGTATAAATCATGTAGGAATACCCAAAGGTTGAAGCCCCGAAGTCACAAACTCACATTGACCATCAGAACAAGGGTAAGCCTTGAAATCCTAAATTATAGAAGTAACGCTAACTATTGATCCATTTCGAGATCATTCTCTACCTTTGGATGAAGTAGTGGAAGGATAGGATAAGTGGGGCCAAAGGAACGAAGTCCCAGAGTAAACAGAGGGTGTCAAATCAAGACAAGGAAAGATAAAATGGTGGAAAAACATATTCGACACTTCAATGATGATTGAAGGTTGATATAAAAAGTGAAAAAATATCAGATCCATGAAGTGCAAAGCCATGATCCAGGAGGGAGACATGTGGCAGGAGACAAATATGACATGTGGGCTAATCATGTGGTAAACAATTTCAAGGTCGATGTGGCACATAAGGACCTTGAAATTCATGATTCAGGGTGACATGTGGCACAAAGAATTAGGATCCACATCATCTTGAGTGACTTCATCCAACCACGTCACTCCAGGATTACTAACTTTGAGGATATCCAAGATTTTTTAATCAATTAATCGTCGAAGGCCGGAATCACAAAGTAATGTTAATCGTTGATCTAATTCGGGAGCATTCTTGACCGTTGATAAAAAAATAGTGGAAGAATAGAGTAATCATGAGGTTTTAACCAAAAAAAAGTGATCATCATCATTTTATGAATTATTCGGTAGGTAGCCCTATAGAGGAATTGAACTACTTCATATTTCTAGTAACCCAGAGTCCCAGAGTCATGAATCTCTGAATTTTTGGAGTAGATGAAAACCATTCACCTCAACTAAAGATTAAGTCAGAGTCGTCGATCATCTAAAAGACAAATTTCAATGAATACACAAGGATTAGAACATACTGTCAATATGAGAACTTCGAGATTAATGCTATCCATTGGATTAGCCAGCATGAGATGTAACCACTTTGGTATGTAACAACTATGGAAGAATACAAGGATTGCAAAGGCCAAAATATTGATGGCCGAAGTACTGGAGAACCTGGCTAAAGCATCGGTCATGTGATAAGGTAAAGAAGACAATAAGGTGTGTAAAAGGGATAGATCTTAAGAACCAAATATTAATGTAGCTTATAAAAACATCAGAATAAGTACTCAACGCTTTGAAAAAGAGAGAACTTCAGGTAATAAGCCTCTTCAAGGGGGCAACCTCCTTATACCCCACATAAATTTCCAAATACAAGATGATTCCAAATGAAAATGTCTCCTTGGTATATATAGGAGACTAGGAGGTACAATTACAACTAATGGACTAAAGATGACATAAATAAAATAACATTACTAATGTAATATGCTCCAATTAAGGGGTAATGAGCCACTATTTAGGGCTTAACATGCCCCTCCCCTTGAGACAAGTGTTGTCTGCAACACTTGAGTAACTTTGGATGCTTCTGTATAAAAGACTCATATTCCCAAGTGGAATCTTCAGCTGGTAGTTTCCTCCATTTAACGAGATACTCTGAAATGAATCTATTCCTCAGCCAGTGAATTCTTGTGTCAATGATGGCTTCAGGCTCCAATATGATTTTTCCTTGCTTGTCAAATTTTGGAAATATAGTTTCAATTGGGATCTTGTCACCTATAACCTTCTTTAAGCATGAAACATGGAAAACTGGGTGTACTCGTGAATATGCAGGAAAGTCCATCTTGTATGCCATAGTACCAATATTTTGCAACACCTTAGAAGGGACATAGTACTTTGGTGATAATTTATTATTCTTCTTGGCTTTCTTGAGGGACACCTGTTTGTATGGTTGTGGTCTAAAAAACACCCAATCCACTACTCAAAACTTATTTCACTATGATGTTTATCTACTTGTTGTTTCATGCGATTCTGTGCCATGGTCAGGTTTTCCTTTAAGATTTGGAGAACTTGTTGTTGATGCTCAATGTGATCTTCCAATACTTGAACCTTAGATTTTTATTTTAGAGAAGAAGTGATGGAAGTAGGGTGGTATCCATAGAGTGCCATAAATGGTGTCATTTTTGTTGCAGTATGAAAGGAAGTGTTATACCACCTTTCTGCCAAGGGTAACCATTTGAACCATTATGCTTGTTTATCAGAGACAAAGCAACAAAGGTATCCTTCCAGACATTTTTTCACTATCTCGGTTTGTCCATCAGATTGAGGATGATAGGATGAGTTATGAGCCAATTGAGTACCCAAACAAGAAAATATTTTTGTCCAAAAATGTCCAGTGAAGATGGCATCTCTGTCACTTACAATAATCTTTGGGCTGCGATGTAGCTTTTGAACTATCTCCATGAATGCGGTGGAAACTGTATTGGATTTGAAGGGATTAGAGAGTGCAAAAAAGTGTGCGTAATTGGTGAGTCTATCAACAATCACCATGATGACACTCTTTCCTTTAGTATTTGGTAACCCTTTTATGAAATCCATGGAAACCTCCTCCCAGCGCTAACTTGGGATGGCTAATGGTTATAAAATACCTAGGGTCTTAAATGTTTCCACCTTATTTTGTTAGCAAACCAAACATTCTACGACAAACCTTTGAACATCATTTTTAAGGCCATCCCAAAAAAATTCCTTCTTGACCCTATGGTAGGTTTTCAAAAATCCCGAGTGCCTTCCTACTGGAGAGGTGTGGANTACATAAATATAAGTGATCTTTGTACCATAGTGAATCATTTTTCCATGTAAATGTATCTAATGCACTGGAATCTTGTTGTAACCTTTGAATGATAGTGCACACTTTTTCGTCATTCTTCCATTCATCCCTTGCTTCTATTATCCAATCAGGTTGGATGATCGAGATAGGATAGAGAAAGGCCTCAACATATTCATCCTTTATTGAGAGTGCATCTGCCACAACATTTTGCTTCCCTTTTTTAAAGACGATTTCAAAATCACAACCCAATATCTTGGTCACCCATTTTTGTTTTTCTTCTGAAGATAGTATTTGTTCTAAGAAGTATTTAAGACTATCATGATTTATTTTGACCTTGAAGTGCCTACCTATTAGGTAAGGACGTCATTTCTTCAATACATGTAGTGTGTCCATCATTTCCTTCTCATAAATGGGTTTGTGTAAGTCCTTTCCCTTGAGTGGTCGACTCTCAAAATCTAGGGGCCTTTCTTCTTGCATTAGGACAACACTAATTCCATTTCCCGAGGCATCAGATTCCACAATAAAGGTTTTTGTGAAGTATGGAGTGGTCAAGACAGGAGATTTTCACATCACCTCTTTAAGTTTTTCAAAAGCTATAGTTTCCTCTAGAGTCCATGAAAATGAATCCTTCTTAGTTAGTGGCATTAAAGGTGTTGTTATTCTTCCATAGTGCCAAACAAACTTGCGGTAGTAACTTGTCAAACCCCAAAATCCTCTAATATTCTTCAATGTTTTTGGAATCGGCCAGTCCATCATGGCCTTAATATTGTTAGCGTATACCTTGACACCTTCATGAGATACAATATGACCCAAATACTCTACCTCATTCACCCCAAAGAAACATTTGGATGGTTTGGCATATAGTTGTTTCTCCTTTAGTATTCGTAGCACCTTGTCAACATGTCACACATGATCCTCCAAAGACTTGCTATAGATTAGTATATCATCAAAAAATACTAACATAAATTTTCAAAGGAAGGGCTTGAAAATGGAATTCATCAACCCTTGGAATGTGGAAGGTGCATTTGTAAGGCCAAAAGGCATGACCAAAAATTCATAATGGCCTTCATGAGTTCAAAATGTTGTTTTTGAGATATCTTCTTCCTTCATTCTAATTTGATGATACCTTGGATGAAGATCCAACTTTGTGAAATAGATTGCTCCATGTAGTTCATCTAACAATTCATCAATGACGGGAATGGGAAACTTGTATTTAATAGTGATCTTCTTGAGATCTCTATAATCTAGACACATACACCATGAGCCATATTTCTTGAATACCATTACCACCAGTGCAGAGTAAGAACTTTGGCTAGGTCTAATAATGCCAGCCTCTAACATTTCTTCAACCATGAGGTCAATTTCACTCTTTTGGGCATAAGGGTATCTGTATGGCCTGATTTTAGGAGGAACACTCCCAGGAATTAGGTGAATATCATGTTCATGATTTCAAGTGGGTGGAAGACCTTTGGGAATATCTTCAAATACTTTGGAATTCTTATCCATGATCCCTTGGAGATCTAGGGGAATAGATGACTTAGATGTTTGAACATCTAGTGAGCATAGTTTTAAAATTACACCTTGATGCCCCATTTTCAATAATTTTGTCATGCCATTGGAGCTTATCACCTTATTGAGTTTCCCTATGATACCTCTTCACTCAATTTATTTTCCTTCCAATGAAAATTTCATGAAAAGTTCTTGAAAATTAAAAGCCATTGTTCCTAATGATTGTAACCATTGGATTCCTAGCACGACATCAACACCACCCATGGCTATAGAAATCATTGGACTATTCATTACATATTCCCCCATAGTAAGATTGATATTATTTCATTTTCCTGAGAAATTGATAGTTCCTCCATATGCAATCATTACTTGAAACTGTAGTGATGGATATACAAAGAAATTGAGAGCTTTGGCTAATTTATAGTGAATGAAATTATGAGTACTACTAGAATCAATTAAGACTATTACCTTTTTATTTTTGATATATCCTTCAATCTTGAGGTTTTGATGAGTGCTAATTCCAGCCAATGCATTACATGATATCATGGGAGTCAAATCTTCAAAAGAAATCGCATCTACATTTTGATCTTAAGATGGTTCTTGTTCTTCTTCCTCTTCACAATCTATGTAGAATAATTTCTTCTCACCACACTTATGTCCCTTACTCTACTTTCTGTCACAATTAAAGCATAAAACTTTTTATTTTATTTCCTCCAATTGTTGAGGTGTCAACCTGGTAGGTTGAGGTGTTTTAGAAGAAGGAACATTATTCTCTCGATATATGTTAGGAGTGGTCCTTCCAGTAGCCATAGCCATATTTTTACTTTCAACATTTCTTGCCACCCTAAATGTATTCTTCAATGATTTGGGTTCCCAAAGATGAACCTCATGTTGAATGTTATCCCTTAAAGTTCCTATGAATACATAAATCAAGTGCTCATCTGGAATATCTGTTACCTTTATATTCAATCTTTGGAATTTCTCTATGTGCTCTGTAATAGAACCCTTTTGCTTGAAATTTATCAATTGGCTAAAGAAGGTATTGCTCCTTGTATCCTCATAGTGGGCTATCATTTCTTCCGTGAAAATTGTCCAAGTGACGAGTGATTTGTGATAACAAAGACATCGATACCACACAAATTGATTGGGTTCTAAATATAAAGAAGCAATCTGTACCTTTTGTGTATGTGGAGAATTATGTAGATCAAATAATTGCTCCATCTGAAGTATCCATGTGATTGGGTCCTTGCCATCAAACTTCCTCATATAGATCTTAGGAAAGTGGTTGGTCTTCAACCCAAAGTTAGAGTTTCTCCATTCTTGATTCATATTCCTTGTGTACTCATCATGAATTTCATGGGATATGTTAGCACCAGAAGTCACCCTTGGATTGCAGAAGAGGTAAGACTGATACCCATAAAAATTTTATGTCATGGGTTGGTTACAAAAGAGGTAAAATGGGTGCAATCTCAAGAAAATATTGTCTTAAGTCAGAAGACTAGACTGATATGCACAAGAAGGTGAGGTTTGGTTTAACTTCAGTCAGTAGGTTGTAGTAAGGGTGAGTAGGGGGAAGACTTCAACGAAGAATGTAGAGGTATTCCATAAACATCAGGCTTTCCAGTAGCCTAAGGAAGAAAAAATTGAACACAAGGTCCTTTTGAATTCAAATTACAAAGGAACTGAAAGAAATTATAACAACACTATAATCAAACTTTCATCATAATGCAGTCACAATAATTCAAGTGAATCAGTCAACCATGAACTCTTTCAACATCATAAGGAAACAAGAGGGATTAAGAGATCCGACTGTCATTAAAAAAGTCTCAAATACAGATACATAGCCAGAAAACCATAAGCTTCATTAAGAATTTACAATACGAGAGCTTTGCTTTGCCATCGACCATTACAAAATATCAAAACTGAGTATTTATACTCAGAGAACTGCCACCACCAGGATTATGACCTGACTACTATAATCAAAGATTTGCGTCTGCATATTATTTTGTTAGGTTGCACTTGCATTCTTTTGTTAGACTCAATATGAGATGAGTATGGGATTCACAAGAAAATCTATGACAGGGAAATTTCGACTGATAGTCTGCCCTCCATGACCGGATTTTCCATGCTTTCCATTCATGTAGTGAAACATGGTTTCAACCACCTTCACCATTTTAATTAAATAATTTCTTAGGGATCAGGGCGAGCCTTGACACCCATGAATGCTCCAGGAAAAACTCATAATTCCTTTTAGTCGATTATGGAGCCTCGAGACCACACAGATCCTTCTCTGTGACCAACTCGAGCACTCTGATCCTTTGCGTAAGTCTTTTCCTTTCCCCACACAACCGCGGGCTGAAAAATCATGCTTACCCATATGAAATATCATGATTTCACATTTCAAGAGTTTTCACTCCCCTTGGCTCCAAATATTCTGATGCTCGAAATCATGAAACGATCCACCTGAATCAACGGTCGGACTTTCTTAGGACTTGACGGCCATGATCATTTTCTTAAAAAACTATAGCTTCCCATTGCTTGCATTGGGCCCTTATCTTTCCTTTGGCTCCACTTTCCATATGACCCCACCTTGTGACTGTGAGCTTAAATCTTAGGTGTATCGCGATTTTTCATTTCGCGAACTCGCGATGCGCTCTATGCTCGAAACTCAAAGTCACAAAAATGAAACTGCCCAGATCGGTCGACATGCATCTCTTTACATCAGACGGACTGGAACATATAAACATTTCGGGGCTAGGGATGTTGGTATTTCTCACTTTCGCCTTGATGAAATGGATTTCTCCACGGCTTGGATCTAGAACCATGTTTCCCGCTGAACAGATGACCTTGATTATTCTATGACTTCACGTTTCACGAGTCCTTATGGCTCATCCCTTTGAGTGTTCCATCATGTGATTTAGTGAAACACTGATCCTGTGCTGCGCGTTCTTCCCAATATCAACGGCTAAGATGGGCCTCACGATTTCATACCTTTGTCCACTATACTTCATGCAATTGTATGGTCCCAAACACCCGATGGCCATCGATCTGATCTGCTTGAGGGATCTCTGCCATTGAAAAATGTTCTTCCTCGCTCACTTGATTTGCTTCCACATCAAACTGCTTCAAGTATTGCGCCTGGTGCTCATGAATGCGACCTATGAGAAATCACATGGATGATTGACTAAGGGCTCGGGAAAACAAAGGCTCATCAATAGAGGTAAAGAGAAAAGAGATTGTTTTCAAGGAAAACATAAAGGCTTAGAGCCAATAATTCTAAGGCAAGCGGCTAAGAAAAAACATTTCTATCGAATGGATGAAGGCTAATAAAAGGAAAACTACAAGCTAAGAGGAAAAACCTATGATTAGGTCTGCAAAAGGAGAGATAGACAAAATTACAGACCTGGGTAGGAACCACAACTCACAAGATCTTGAAACGTTTATGTGCAAACAGGATACATTTTCACGTACAAGTGTCCTCTCTATTAGGAATTTTTTCAATCCTTCCATGATCTCCCCTTTTAAACCATCCATATTAGTATTTATTGCCTCCAACTTAGCTTCCATTGAATCCATCATCTCTTGCAGTTCATCTTTTGTTATTGTCTTCTTTTGTAAATCATTTATGTCCCTATGCATTTCTTCACCTTCATCAAGAGTCCAAGTAGGTTTGTCTGGAGGCTTATTTGGTGTAGAAGTTCCCTTTTTTGGTGGCATGTTGGCCAAGTATCACTTTAAACCTTGATTTTGAGGTGGTTATGCTAGACAATCTTTCTTTTATTGTATCTCCAAAATTTCGGCCCTTCTGGGTATGAAATTTTATTTTTTGTAGTTCTCTGATATTTCTTCTTTGCAATGCCACAGGTTTCATTTTTGTAGACAACTGCTGATTTTTTACCTTTCCAGGATATATCACTTGTATATCATGCCCCACACAAAATAATTAGTATTAAATTATGAAACTTGTACCAGAAATACTTCAAACTGTCCATTATCCAATGCAACTAGTCTCACTCAAATTGGATACTCAAGGAATAATTTATGATTGTTTTACTTGGAACACCTGCTTGAGACTAGTCAAATACCCTATCTTCCACATGGTGTATATACAAATGTAGGATGATCCAGAAGTTGAAATGTTTTTCATAGATAAATTAATAATTTCTGTGAATATTCTCTGGATTTGAGGGTCTGAAACGTTACAAAAAAGTTTTTATAGTGAAAATTTTGCGATGACTCAATTCAGAATGATTCCAGAACCCTATCTTACACATGATGTATCTCCTAAAATATAAGGCCTCGGGAGATGAAATTTTAACCCAACGTACCTTGATCCATCTACTAAATATTCTCCAAATTTTTCCTTCTGAAACGTCGTATAAAAAATGTTATAGGGAAAATTCCAAGGTATCTTAGATGTAGCAGCGAAACCCCAAGACCTTGAGCTCTGATACCATATGTTAAGAACCAAATATCAATATAAATTAGAAAAACATCAGAATAAGTACTCAACACCTTGAAAAAGAGAGAGTTTCAAGTAATAAGCCTCTTCGAGGGGGAAACCTCCTTATACCCCACATAAATGTCCAAATACAAGATGATTCCAAATGAAAATGTCTCCTTGGTATATATAGGAGACTAGGAGGTACAATTACAACTAATGGAATAATGATGACATAAATAAAATAACATTACTAATGTAATATGCCCCAATTAAGGGGTAATGAGACACTATTTAGGGATTAATACCAGAAGTAAATAATCAAGGGCGGAAGGAGAAAATCACTAACAGAACAACATTTGAAATAGCTAAGCCTGTGGTTTTGAGCCAGTGATCACAAACGGAAGTGAGTTGAAGAAATATCCTTTGAAAAATTTGTATTCTATGAATAGTTAGGGGCCTATGAAGTAATTTGACGAGATTAACACCATAACAGTACATAGAGCTAGTAAAATCTTGAATATGATCTATTGAAGAACTAGGGATCCATCAGAAGCATGGGAATGTTATAATGAGTTGATCCATACCTGTGATCAGCTCATGTGGACGAAATTCGAATCAAGATTATTCTTCTAATTAATTGAGAAACTTACATGATAAATTAATGAATAAAAAGAGAAGATTATCTATGTTAAATTAAATGAAGAGATGCAATGGTTCATATCAAAAGACACAATGGTTCAATCCTATACATATTGAAATACTATATAAACCAGAAGTGGTGGTGAATCCTAGTGTGTCTTGGTGGATTATATATATATATATATATATATAATGGATTGAAATGGAAGTTCATTCTATTAGGTTGGTGCTTGTTTACAAGATAATTCTTGTTATGAGGATTGGATTTGTCACATCTCAATTGGATTTGAGATCAAAAAGTTGGGTCTTGTTATGAGGGTTGGATTCCTCATTTATAAGCTGGATCTGAGAACTACAAGATGGGTCTTGTATGAGAGAGTTGGATCTCTCATATTCAGTTGAAGTTGAAGATATTAAAGAATTGATTTTATTTGTATTAATTAAAGTTAAATAAATAAAAGAAAGATATTTATCTACTTTATACAGTTTGTGTTACACATGTTTATGAATAATTAATTGAGTTGCATATATCTTATTCAATTAATTGAGTTAATCTATGAAAGTGTGAAAAGCAGTCAAAAGTTCCAGACATTTATTCACCCCCCCTCTCAGTGTTAGTGTGTGAATCAACAATTGGTATTAGAGCCAGTGCCTTCAACACAGTTTAAACACCGGAAGGTAGATTTTGAAGAAATGTGTGGAAAAATGGCTCTCTCCGTAAATGAGGCTCCCTTATTTGATGGAACAGACTACTCTTCATGGAGGGAAAGAATGAAATGGTATCTGAAGTCAAGAGGATCTAGTGTTTTGGATTCAGTAGTATCTAAACCTTAGTACTCAACTACCTCAAAGAAAAAATCCAAAACTGCAAAAGAAGAAAAGAAAAATAATTCACTAGCATTAAAGGCAATCCATAATGGACTGTCAGACCAAGTCAAAGAAAAGATGGGACAATGCACCTCTACTAAAGTATTATGGCTCTAGCTAGAGAATTGTTATCAAAATAAAGAACAAAACTAAGAAATGGAGAAATCAAATCAGATTGAAGAGCAAAATACAGATAAAGAGAATTATGATCAGAATAAAGAACAAAACACAGAACAGGAAAATTCCATCAAAGAATTGATGCAAACCCCAGTCATCAATAGAGAAGACTACTACATCAAGGAATTGATGAATACCTCGGTATTCACTAAAGAAAAACTATTATATTTTAATACTGATGTTATAAATACATTTGAAGTGATTAATATGGAACCAACAAATGATCTATATATTGAAGTTACTAAGGACATTCTTGACCAACTTGAATACACAGTTATGTGCACTTTTGAAGAGTTGGAGAAACCTCAAAAGAAAGATGCATTTCTACTAGAACAATTATAGCAATCTATCCATGAAGAGCATGCAAACAAGATTCAGTTAGAAGACAAAGAAGATGAAATCAAAATATTGAAGACCGAAGTTGCTAATCTAACAGAAGAAATGGAAGAATTGAAGACACGTGACAATAAAAGAAAATAAGTACTAGAAGATACATAATAAATGGTCATCTGTCTAAAAACTCAACTTGAAGAAGCTAAGAAAAATGAAGAAGCCCAGAAGATCCAATTAACTAAAATGGAAGAACCATGTAACATGTTGGATTTGGAAATTATTAATGTCAAAAAGACAAATGAAAGTAATAATTTAAATCTAACAACTCAAATTGAAGAAACTAAGAAAAATGAAGAAGCACAGAAGATCCAATTAACTACAAAGGAAGAAACATGTCACATGTTGGAAATAGAAGTTATCAACCTCAAAAAGAAGAATGAAAAGACAAAATAAACTGTCAAATTTCAGAACAGCTCAACTATCCTAGATAGGATCTGGAACAATCAAAGACCAATTGATGACAAAATCGGTCTTGGATACAATAAGAAATAAGAAGGTGGAAAATGGAGCACCATTAGAAAACATGATAAAGAATCATACTCCTCAAAAGAAAAAGGTATAGTCATAAACCTAAAACAAACCATGAACTTTGTTAAGGAAGGAAAATATAAAAGTAAAAAACAATAAACATATGAAAAGAGAAACTTCTCATGTCACAACAGACCCAAGTATGGAAACACCTTCAATGGTTATTTCTTTTCTTGTAATAACTTTGGTCGCAAAGAATTGGAATGCAAGAGTCCTAAAAAGAGAAATTTAGGAAGGTCCAATAACTCAATGATATGTTGGAGATCCAATTATGTTTTCCACACAACAAATTTTTGTCATACAATGAGATGTTACAACTGTGATAGGTTTGGTCAGAAATCCCAAAACTACAGAAAATCAAGAAGTCTATCCATGAGAAATAATTCATACAAGTCAGGAAGAAAATCTAATGAAGGTTGGAACAAAAGAAGAAATGAAATATCCTACAAATAAAATATCTCATGAAAATGTATGGAGAATAAAATATGGAATAGAAATCAAGAGAAAATGATCTGGCACCTGAAAATGAAGAAAGTGATAACAAGAAAACGATCGGTGAAGTTCCTAATAAGGAATGTGAAATTCAAAGATTTGAATATGAAATGGATCAAACTTAGGAAAGGAGAGTTCCTAAATAAGAAGATGACACAATAGAAGATACTGATGATATGATGCATATCAAGAGTACATTAACCAATAAAAGAAAAATGCAAAGAGAAAAACCTAATGAGGAATTTCCAAAAGAATGAAAAACTTATGAAGAGGAATTAACAAACAACAGAGGAAAGTACCAAGTCAATCTTATTTCTAAGGGACAAAAGTTGAAGTTGTTTTATGTAGAGTCGAAGGACTGTGAATAAGATATTAAATTGGTTGAGGAATGGAAATTAAATTAATTGGAATCAATCAATGATATTCTTGTGAAAGATCAGAATATCAACAAGAATAAAGAAAAATAATAATAAGATTAGTAAGATTCACACCATTGTCCTTTAGGACAAAGGAAAAAACCCTATGAAATAGTAAAAACTCAAGGGGAGAATTTAATTTGGTCATCAAATGAAGAATTCATTGGATTAGGTTTAAAAATACTTTATTACTACCAAAAAAACAAATTGGTATCAATAAGACTACCTATTTGAAAACAAAATCCCAAGAGATTGAGATAACAGTTAGCACATTCATAGGGGGAGAAAAACAATAAAAGTTTAACTCTTTGTCATTGATGTCAAAGGGGGAGAAAAACAATAAAACAAGTTTGGCATCAATATATGGTATAAGTAAAAGTTCAATCCTCCAAAATGAGATCAGTGATAGGTGGAGAAAAATTATTTGTTATACATATATGTTTCCCTCAATGCCAAAGGGGGATATTGTTGGCATTATTGGTTGTTTTTTGTCGTTGATGGCAACATGAGTCAAACATATATAGTAAAAAGAGAAAAAGTAAGATCACCTTGGGGAAAAGGTAGAATCACCTTGGGGAAGAAGGAATTCATGATCATTGTTGATAACAATAGGATCAAAAGTGATCCTATGTTCCTAAAGCTCAGGAGAGGTAGCGTGTAGAGAATCCATGTACAAAAGGAGTAATGAAGCACAAATAATTAATATCTCAGGAGGGTTAGTGACTAAATATCAATGTATAAAATAATGCAAAAACAATTATTAAAATCTCAAGAGAAATAGATCAGAAAGAAGAGAACTGAACACCCTCATAACTGAGAGGAAACTTGTTAAAGTCGGTCCAAATCTCAACCGTTGATCAAAACCAAGTGGAAGGATAGCATAAGTTTTTCCACTTCACCACTTTGATGATTACTGGAGACAAGGAAGAATCCAGAAAATCCTGAAATCATGAAATAATTGCCAACCGTCAATCAGGAGGGAGATTCAAATGAGTTATTAGTTGTTAGATCAATATTTAATTTAGAATTAAATGTTGACCATCGATCAATTATGGAAATGTTGAATCGTCAGATATTACTAAAGGAAATAAGGAGGTCAACTTTGGCACTGACCACTCCAACAATAAGAAGTTCAGAAAAACCAAGAATACTCGAAGGTCAGAGCCCTGAAGTCTCGAAGTGAATGAGGGCCATCAGATATGGGAAATTCATGGTAATTTTTGGATGAGGATAGGCAAGTTAAATGGTGATCAACTTCGAAACTGACCATGTGGGTGAAAATAATTCTGAATCATGTAGGAATACCTAAAGTATAAAGCCCCAAAGTCAGGAACTCTCAACGACCATTGGAACAAAGGAAGAGTTGGGAAATCCCATCGACCGTTGATTGACATAAAGTGGAAGGATATGGTAAGCTTTGAAATCCTCAAGTCTAGAAGTAACACTAACTTTTGATCCATTTCAGGACCATTCTCTATCATTGTATGAAGTAGTGGAAGGATATGATAAGCGGGGCCAAAGGAATGAAGTCACGGAGTAAACATAGGGCATCAAATCAAGACAAGGAAATATTAAACAGTGGAAAAACATATCCGACACTTCAGCGATGATCAAAGGTTGATATAAAAAGTGAAAAATTCCCAAAGCCATGAAGTACCGAAGCCATGAAGTGAAACTCCATGATCCAGGAGGGAGACATGTGGAAGGCGACAAATATGACATGTGGGCCAATCAAGTGGTAAAAAATATCAATGTCGATGTGTCACATAAGGACCTTGAAATTCATGAATCAGGGTGACACGTGGAAAAGATAATTAGGGTCCACATCATATTGAGTGACGTCAACAAGCCACGTCACTCTAGGATTACTAACTTTGGGGATATCCAAGCTTATGTTATTAGCTAATCAACGAAGGAATAAACCACAAAGTAATTTTAATTGTTGATCTAATTCGGGAGAATTCTCAATCGTTGATCAAACATAGTGGAAGAATAGTGTAAGCATGAGGTGTTAACCAACAAAAAGTGGCCACCATCATTTTATGACTTATTCGGTAGGTAAACCTCTGGAGGAATTGAAGTACTTCAGAGTTTTAGTAACTCGTAGTCCCGGATTCATGAATCTCCAAAGTTTTGGAGTAGATGAAAACCATCCACCTCAACTGAGGATTAAGTCAGAGTCATCGATCATCTAAAAGAAAACGTTCAACGAATATGCAAGGATTAGACCAGTCAATATGAGAACTTAGGGAGTAATGCTATCCATTGGATTATTCAGCATGAGATGTAACCATTGTTGGGCTCTAAAGATGTCCTTAAAACAACCTCTATGCATCAACCAAAGGTAGGCGCTGGCACAAGCGTTTTACTTGTCGCCTACGTAGGTTCTTACCTTCCATTTTCAATACCTAGCCTCCAGAGATGCAACACCTGTAAAGCAACAACAATCATAAAGGGAACGACAATTGTTCTATTCAAAGGAACAACATGACCTGCAAAAGGAACAACAATCGTAAAGGGAATGATAGTTTTTCTATTCAAAGGAACATCACAACCTGCAAAAGGAACAACAATCGGAACAAAAGGAATAAAAATCGTTACATTGGGATAAACTAATGTTCAATTAATTGCATTGTAGTATTTACCCAACTATCTAATTTGTCAACCCGGGGTTCATAAACTGACGAAGCACACACAAAGTATATGCAAGATTGAAGCGTGACTAATCTAATTTAATGTTTAAGCTACAACTAAAATTGAATCATTA
>JASDQU010101165.1:211621-241538 GCA_032191745.1 Picea mariana
GGAGAGCCCTCATGTACAGATTGGATTAATAGAGAGAGCTTTTGATTCAATTTCATGATTGGTGTTGTTTTCTCTGTGTATGTTGCTTATGTACTTGTGAATGTTTGCTTCCTTTGTATGCATTTTCTTTTGAATATGCTGTGCATGTGATTTCAGAGGTTTATTGAAGTCTGAAAGAGAGGAGAATGAGTTTCAATTGTTTCTCTGTCTGAGCCAGGAGATTCCTGCATAGAGTGCAGTGGAATTCATCCACATAGAGTGCGTTGATGAGGCTAGACAGTTGAACTCTTGTTCTCATCTGCCCAGAGGTTGAATTGGGCTATTAGAGTTGCTGCAGGAGAAGTGCAGGCCAGATTTGGAGTCTCAGCAGATAGTCTAAGCACTGGAATACAGGGATTACTGTGGCTACGAGTGCACAGGATCTGAAAGAATTCAACACTTTGGGAACTGTTGAAGGTCGAGCGTGTAGAGTGTGCGAAAAGTCTCTGAAGGAGTCAGAGGAATCAAGCTCAGGAGGGATAGTTTCCACCGTGAAGACTTTGGGAACAGACCCAGGAGAAGTTCCCAACTGGAAGGAACTTTAGAGAAGAGAAATCTCCAGGAAGGAGAATCAATGGTCAGGGTCCTTAGGAGGAGAATCGCGAAATCCCACTGACCATTAGATCGTGGAGAAGTTGTGCAGGAGTTAGTTCTGAGGCGCAGGAAGAATCAAGCCATCGCCTATCGGTCTTCGACGTTTGACGAGGTGAGGTGCAGACTCATTGAAATCGTGAGTCGCGATTTCCTGAATCTACGGGAGCCGTCGATCAGAGAAAGGACACGTGGCGCAAGATCCCAAGGAGTCGGGATTCATGGTTTGGCAAGGTCTGTGACCTTGTGCATTAGAATCGCGAATTCCCAAATCGTGATTTCCTGATAGCACGAGTGGGAAGACAGGTGTGAGATGGTAAGCCACAACCGGAGGCGTTGATAGGTGGCATCAAATCAGAGTTCGGGGTTCGGTGATTTGGGGAGCAAGTGAATCGCGACAACATAAGTACTGATTTCCCGATAGGGAAATCCCTGGCAAGTAGAAGTGTTGACCCATTGACCCATCGGGGTTCGAGGTTTCGAATTGTATGTGAACTGTGCTCATGAGATTCACGATATCGCGAATTCCAATTTCCCGAGAAGTAAAGGGGAGATCACCGAGGAAATAGCTGTGGGTATTAAGAACTCCCGAGAGGAGTTGGAAGAGTCTTTGACTCTTCGGGCTGTGTGGGAGAAGGGCTGGTGAGAGCGGGTTGCCTTTGAGGGTGATTTGCACCAAGTGGTATCAGAGCGGGTACATCTTTTCTTTCTGTAGCAGAGACAGGATTACACCATGCCACCTAGAAGAGAAAGGCAGTTGCCTGATCGTGAAGACAGGGATGCCCGAAGAAGGGGTAGGCCGACAGGAAACCCAGAGATAGAACGCCAGATGCGAGATCTCCGAGCAAGGCTTGAAGAGATGGAGACTGCGCAAAGATGCGGAGCTGGTGCAGGAGAGTTCAGTGATTCTGAGGTTGAAGAGGAAGCTGGGCACGACGCAGAAGAGGTCTCAGCAGAGGATGCCTCAACCGAACGGTTGATCAGAGCTATCGCCAAAATGAGCTCAAAGACCAAGATGGACATTCCCGTCTATGAGGGGAGTCTAAATGCAGAAGAGTTGCTGGATTGGATCCGAGCACTCGATACCTACTTCGATTACGAAAATATCGAAGAGGACAAGAAGGTAAGGCATGCTGTTACAAAATTGAAAGGACATGCAGCCTTATGGTGGGATGAGTTGTAGGCTGATAGGCGCTGCAAAGGAAAATAGAAAATCAAGAGCTGGGATAGGATGATTGCTAAGATGAAAGCGAAGTTCATCCCTAGAGATTATCAAATCACTTTGTTCAGGCGAATGCAGAACCTGAGACAAAAGTTAATGACGGTGAAGGAGTACACCGAGGAATTCTACAGGCTCAATATCAGAGCTGGTCATCGGGAGAGTGATGATGAGAAGGTGGCGAGATATCTGAATGGTCTGAGGTATGACATTCAGGATGAATTGAGCATGGTTACCATCCGAACAGTTGAGGATGCGTACCAAATGGCTCTGAAAGCCGAAGATAAGCTGAGCTGTAAACAAGATCAGTGAGGGCGAGGCAGAAGCCAGCCCAGAGACAAAGCGATTGCCCAAGAAAGAACCCAGAAGCCCAAGGATGAATGGAAGAAGCCTCGGGGTATGGTTGAGAGAGGCGGAACCTCACAACAGAGGCTGAAATATGCCGAGCCGAGGAGGCAGCATATAGAACAGGGTGGTGGTTATGCTGATGCTAACACATTTCCTCGTACTAGAGGTGGAGGAAGAGGGCGATGAGGAATCATCACATGCTTTACATGTGGAAAGGATGGACACAAAGCTGTTGATTGTCCAGACAGGAAACTGGATAGAGGAGAAACTCACATCACTGAGGCGCAAAGGCGTTATGCTGAGACAGAAGATGTAGACAGCGGAAGGTCTTTTGGGATGCTTAAGATTCTTTTGACACTTGAGAAAGAGGTGGAAAGCTCAGTGCAAAGGAGCAGACTGTTCAGGATGGCTTGCACAGCCAAGGACAAAAAATGCAAGGTCATAGTTGACAGTGGGAGCACCGATAATCTCGTTTCAACCAAGATGGTGGAGAAATTGGAGCTGGAAACAACCAATCACTTGAGTCCATACAAAGTGTCATGGCTGCAGAAAGGACACCAGGTATGTGTTACGAAACAATGCTTGTTTGAGTTTAAGATGGGTGAATATAGGGATAAAATTCTGTGTGATGTCATTCCCATGGATGTCTGTCATGTATTATTGGGTAGACCATGGTAGTATGACCGAAATGTTGTTCATGATGGGAGAATGAACACATACACCTTGGAGAAGGATGGGAAAACACACACATTGCTTCTGATAAAAGATAAAGAAGTGAAGCCGGAAGTAAACAGCACGATACTTCTCATGATTGGGAAGGAACTTCTCACAGAGATGGAGAAGAACGAAGATCCACAATTCTTTGTCATCAAGAAGCTGAGAATTGTCTTGACAAGAACAAGAGTGGATGACTTGCCAGAGGAGATTTAAGAACTGCTGGGAGATTTCCCTGATATCATTGTGGATGAACTACCTTGTTCGTTGCCACCGGTGAGGAGTGTGAGTCACCACATAGACCTCATACCCGGAGCAAATTTTCCGAATAAGGCAGCGTACAGGTTGACACCTCAGGAGAACAAGGAGGTCAAAAGACAGGTACAGGATTTGCTGGATAAAGGACTAGTGAGGTAAAGCCTTAGTCCATGTGTTGTTCCGATAGTACTAAGTCCGAAGAAGGATGGAGGCTAGAGGATGTGTACAGACTCCAGGGCGATCAACAAAATCACCATCAGGTACAGATTTCCACTGCCGAGAATGGATGATCTGATGGATTGCCTAAGTGGGGCACATTATTTTTCAAAGATCGATCTCAAGAGCGGATATCATCAGATCCGAATGAGGGAAGGAGATGAATGGAAGACGGCATTCAAGACAAACGAGGGTTTGTATGAATGGTTGGTCATGCCATTTGGTTTGACAAATGTGCCAAGCACATTTATGAGACTGATGAATGAAGTCCTGAGGGAATTCATTGGCAAATTTGTGGTCATGTATCTGGACGATATACTGATTTTCAGTAAGACCAAGGCTGAACATTTGAAACACTTGGCCATTGTGATGAAAAGGCTACAGTAGGAGAAGTTGTTGATCAATCTGAAAAAGTGTTCCTTCATGCAGACAGAACTCATTTATTTGGGTTTTGTAATCTCGACGAATGAGTTGAAAATGGACCCTGAGAAGGTGGAAGTGATAAAGAATTGGACATCGCCGAGGAATGTTTTTGAGGTGAGGAGTTTCCATGGTTTGGCTAGTTTCTACAGGAAATTCATTCGGAATTTCAGTGGAATTAGCGCAGCAATGATGGACACGGTGAAAAAACGACATAAAGTTTTTCACTGGACAGCAGAGGCTGAAAGGAGCTTCAATATGTTGAAGCGGAAGATAACAGAGCAACCAATTCTGGTGTTGCCTGACTTTCAGAAAACATTTCAAGTGAAATGTGATGCTAGTGGGTATGCTGTAGGAGGAGTCTTGAGTCAGGATGACAAACCTGTTGCATATTACAGCGAGAAGCTAGATGATGCCAAGATGAAATACTCCACATACGATAAAGAGTTGTATGCCATCATACAGGCATTGAAGAAGTGGAGGCATTACTTGATACCCAAGGAATTTGTGTTATACATCGATAATCATGCATTGCAGTTTATAAGTCAATAGGAGAAGTTGAACCAAAAGCATGCAAAATGGGTAGAGTACATGCAGAATTTTACTTTCGTGATCAAACACATTTCAAGAACCGCTAACAAAGTGGTTGATGCTTTGAGAAGGAAATGTTTGTTGCTGCAGGAATTCAGAGTCAAAACATTGGGCTTTGAAAATCTGAAAGACATCTATGTAGGTGATGCAGATTTCGAGGAAACATACGAGGCAGCAGAGAACCCAGTTCTCAGAGATCGGACCCCGTGGATAGATTTTATGATCAAGAATGGATTGTTGTTTCGGGGCAATCAATTGTGCATTCCGAATTGCTCCATGAGGGAGAATTTGGTGAGAGAAAAACATAGCGGAGGATTAGTAGGTCATTTTGGACATGACAAAACATTCGCCAAGCTGAGTGAATCGTATTATTGGCTAGGCATGCGAGTAGATGTAAAGAGGTTTGTTGACAGGTGTCGGATATGTCAACATGCAAAGGGCTAAAAGCAGAACACAAGGTTCTATCAGCCATTGCCTATACCCGAGAGACCATGGGAGGCAATTAGCATGGATTTTGTGCTAGGACTGCCGAGGACGCAGAGAGGGGTTGATTCCATCTTCGTGGTGGTAGACAGGTTTTCTAAGATGGTACATTTCATACCATGTCATAAGACCAGTGATGCGACGCACATCGCGAACTTGTTTTTCAAAGAAATTGTCAGACTGCATGGATTACCGAGAAGCATAGTCTCGGATCGGGATACAAAATTCATAGGTCATTTTTGGCAGACGTTATGGAAGAAGCTGGAAACTAATTTGGAATTTAGTTTGGCTTATCATCCGCAGACGGATGGCCAAATAGAAGTGGTGAATAGAAGTCTGGGAGATTTATTGAGAAGCTTGGTGACAGGGCACCATAGCAGTTGGGACCAGATATTGCCACAGGAAGAATTTTCTTACAATGACTCTATGAACAGGAGTACAGGAAGACGCCCATTTCAAATTTTGTATGGGACACAGCCGAGGGGAGTTTCTGAGCTCAGGGAGTCAGGATAGGCTGAAACTAGCAGCGCAAGTGCTGAAGAATTCGCTGAAGCGATGGAGGAACTTCACATGCAGGTGAAGCAGCGACTGCAGAAGTCAAATCAGGAGTATAAGCACAGAGCCGATCAGCGGAAGAGACAACTTCAGTTTGAAGTTGGGGACATGGTTCTGGCACACTTAAGGAAGGAAAGGTTCCCAAGGGGAACATATAACAAGATCAAGATGAAGAAGATTGGGCCGTGCAGAATCCTGAAGAAATTCGGGGAGAATGCATACGAGCTTGAGTTGCCAGATGGCATCGGGATATCTCTGATTTTCAATGTTTCAGATTTATACCCATATAGTGCTGCAGGAGCAGAGGCTGAAACTGAGGAACCAGTGGTCCAGTGGCAGANAAGCTGGAAATTAATTTGGAATTTAGTTTGGCTTATCATCCGCAGACGGATGGCCAAATAGAAGTGGTGAATAGAAGTCTGGGAGATTTATTGAGAAGCTTGGTGACAGGGCACCATAGCAGTTGGGACCAGATATTGCCACAGGAAGAATTTTCTTACAATGACTCTATGAACAGGAGTAAAGGAAGACGCCCATTTCAAATTTTGTATGGGACACGGCCGAGGGGAGTTTCTGAGCTCAGGGAGTCAGGATAGGCTGAAACTAGCAGCGCAAGTGCTGAAGAATTCGCTGAAGCGATGGAGGAACTTCACATGCAAGTGAAGCAGCGACTGCAGAAGTCAAATCAGGAGTATAAGCACAGAGCCGATCAGCGGAAGAGACAACTTCAGTTTGAAGTTGGGGACATGGTTCTGGCACACTTAAGGAAGGAAAGGTTCCCAAGGGGAACATATAACAAGATCAATATGAAGAAGATTGGGCCGTGCAGAATCCTGAAGAAATTCGGGGAGAATGCATACGAGCTTGAGTTGCCAGATGGCATCGGGATATCTCTGATTTTCAATGTTTCAGATTTATACCCATATAGTGCTGCAGGAGCAGAGGCTGAAACTGAGGAACCAGTGGTCCAGTGGCAGAAGCAATTACCAGTTGCACAGAAGTCTCAGATGGAGTGCATACTAGATAAAAGAGTAGGCAGGAAGACCAGGCAGAAGCAGTATTTTGAATACCTAGTGAAATGGAAGAATCACCCAGTAGAGGATGCTAGCTGGGAAATAGAGGCAGTTATATAGAAGCATGGGTAGACTGTGCAGGAGCTCATGGACAGGAGCCCATGAAATCTTACGAGCCAAGGAGTATGATGCAGGAGCATCGCTCACTCATCAAGCGAGCCAGCATGGAGCGGAGAACAGCTGGACAGCGCCAGCACATACATTTTTGAAATGCTTTGGAAGTTGTAGTGTCACTCTTTTATGAAGCCATTCATAAAGAAGCGCACTTGTATTGTATTGTAGATAGGAAGGCATTTATTAGTTTTAATGCTGTTAGATAGGAATTTATTGTAGATTTGATAGTTTCAGATTTCGAGAGGGAAAACGGAATATAGGCACCCTCCTTTGTACATTGTAGCATTAGCATGGATCAAGCATTCTGAAGAGGAGAGCAAAGAAGAGAACTTGTGGAGATCCCTCATGTACAGATTGGATTAATAGAGAGAGATTTTGATTCAATTTCATGACTGGTGTTGTTTTCTCTGTGTATGTTGCTTATGTACTTGTGAATGTTTGCTTCCTTTTTATGCATTTGCTTTTGAATATGTTGTGCATGTGATTTCAGAGGTTTATTGAAGTCTGAAAGTGAGGAGAATGAGTTTCAATTGTTTCTCTGTCTGAGCCAGGAGATTCCTGCATGTAGTGCAGTGGAATTCATCCGCATAGAGTGCGTTGATGAGGCTAGATAGTTGAACTCTTGTTCTCATCTGCCTAGAGGTTGAATTGGGTTATTAGAGTTGCTGCAGGAGAAGTGCAGGCTGGATTCAAAGTCTCAGCAGATAGTCTGAGCACTGGAATACAGGGATTACTGTGGCTACAACTGCACAGGATCTAAAAGAATTCGACACTTTGGGAACTGTTGAAGGTCGAGTGCGTAGAGTGTGCAAAAAGTCTCTGAAGGAGTCAGAGGAATCAAGCTCAGAAGGGATAGTTTCCGCCATGAAGACTTTGGGAACAGACCCAGGAGAAGTTCCCAACTGGAAGGAACTTTAGAGTAGAGAAATCTCCAAGAAGGAGAATCAACGGTCAGGGTTCGTAGGAGGAGAATCACGAAATCCCGCTGACCATTAGATCATGGAGAAGTTGCGCAGGAGTTAGTCCTGAGGCGCAGGAAGAATCAAGCCATCGCCTATCGGTATTCGGTGTTTGACGAGGTGAGGCGCAGACTCGTTGAAATCGCGAGTCGCGATTTCCCAAATCTACGGGAGCCGTCGATCAGAGAAAGGACACGTGGCACAAGATCCCAAGGAGTCGGGATTCAGGGTTTGGCAAGGTCTGTGACCTTGTGCATTAGAATCGCGAATTCCCGAATCACAATTTCCCGATAGCACGAGTGGGGAGACAGGTGTCATATCGTAAGCCACAATCGGAGGCATTGACAGGTGGCGTCAAATTGGAGTTCGGGGTTCGGMGATTTGGGGAGCAAGTGAATCACGACAACACAAGTACCGATTTCCCGATAGGGAAATCCCCGGCGAGAAGAAGTGTTGACTCGTTGACCCATCAGGGTTCGGGGTTTCGAATTGCATGTGAACTGTGCTCATGAGATTCRTGATATCRCGAATCCTGATTTCCCGAGAAGTAAAGGGGAGATCACCGAGGAAATAGCTGTGGGTATTAAGAACTCCCGAGAGGAGTTGGAAGAGTCTTTGACTCTTCGGTCCGTGTGGGAGAAGGTCCTGGTGGGAGCGGCCACTGCCGAGAGCGATTGCGTCAAAAGMCATCGATACCAAACAAATTGAATGGGTTCTAAATATAAAGAAGCAATCCGTACCTTTTGTGTATGTGGAACATTATGTAGATCAAATAATTGCTCCATCTGAAGTATCCATGTGATTGGGTCCTTGCCATCAAACTTCCTCATATAGATCTTAGGAAAGTGGTTGGTATTCAACCCAAAGTTAGATTTTATCCATTCTTGATCCATATTCCTTATGTACTCATCATGAATTTCATGGGATATGTTAGCACTAGAAGTCACCCTTGGATTTTGGAAGAAGTAAGACTGATACCCATCAAAAATTTATGTCATGGGTTGGTTATAAAAGAGGTAAAATGGGCACAATCTCAAGAAAATATCGTCTTAAGTCAGAAGACTGGACTGATATGCACAAGAAGGTGAGGTCTGGTTTAACTTCAGTCAGCAGGTTGTAATAAGGGTGAGTAGGGAGAAGACTTCAGTGAAGAATGTAGAGGTCTTTCGTAAACATCAGGCTTTCCAGCAGCCTAAGGAAGAAAAACTTGAACACAAGGTCCTTTTGAATTCAAATTACAAAGGAACTAAAAGAAATTATAACAACACTATAATCAAACTTTCATCATAATGCGGTCACAATAATTCAAGTGAATTAGTCAACCATGAACTCTTTCAACATCATAAGGAAACAAGAGGGATTAAGAGATCCGACTGTCATTAAAAAAGAAGTCTCAAATACAGATACATAGCCAAAAAACCATAAGCTTCATTAAGACTTTACAATACAAGAGCTTTGCTTTTCCATCGACCATTACAAAATATAAAAACTGAGTATTTATACTCAGAGAACTGCCACCACCAGAATTATGACCTAGCTATTATAATCAAAGCTTTGCATCTGCATATTCTTCTGTCAGGCTACACTTGCATTCTTTTGTTAGACGCAAGATCAAATGAGTATGGGATTCACAAGAAAATCTATGACAGTGAACTTTCGGCTAATAGTCTTCCCTCCATGACAAAATTTTCCATGCTTTCCATTTATGTAGTGAAACGCATTTTCAACCACCTTCGCCATTTTCATTAAATAATTTCTTAGGGATCAGGGCGAGCCCTGAGACCCATGAATGCTCCAGGAAAAAATCATAATTCCTTTTAGTCAATTCTGGAGCCTCGAGACCACACAGATCCTTCTCTGTGACCAACTCGAGCACTTTGATCCTTTGCATAACTCTTTTCCTTTCCCCACACAACCACAGGCTGCAACCTCGTGCTTACCCATATGAAATATCAGGATTTCACATTTCGGGAGTTTTCACTCCCCTTGGCTCCAAATATCCTGATGCTCGAAATCGCGAAACAATCCACCTGGATCAACGATCGGACTTTCTTAAGAATTGATGGCCATGATCTTTTCCTTAAAAAACTATAGCTTCCCACTGCTTACATTGGGCCCTTATCTTTCCTTTGGCTCCACTTTCCATATGACCCCACCTTGTGATTGTGAGCTTAACTCTTAGGTGCGCTGCGATTTTGTGTTTCAGGAACTCGCGATGCACTCTATGCTCGAAACTCAAAGTCAAGAAAATGCAACCACCCAGATCAGTCAACACGTGTCTCTTTACATCATACAGACCAGATCATATCGACGTTTCAGGGCTAGGATGTCGACATTTCTCGCTTTCTCCTTGATGAAATGGATTTCTCCACGGCTTGGATCTAGAACCATGTTTCCTGCTGAACAGACGGCCGTGATTATTTCGCGACTTCACATTTAATGAGTCCTTATGGATCATCCCTTTGAGTGCTCCATCATGTGATTTAGTGAAACACTGATCCTACACTGCACGTTCTTCCCAATATCAACGGCTAGGATGGGCCTCGCGATTTCATACCTTTGTCCGCTATACTTCATTCAACTGTATGGTCCCGAACACCCAATGACCATCAATTTGATCTGCTTGAGGGATCTCTTCCATTGAAACTTGTTCTTCCTCGCTCACATGATTTGCTTCCACATCAAACTGCTTCAAGTATTGTTCTTGCTGCTCATGAATGTGACCTACGAGAAATCACATGGATGATTGACTAAGGGCTCGGGAAAATAAAGGCTCATCGATAGAGGTAAAGAGAAAAGAGATCATTTTCAGGGAAATCATAAAGGCTTAGAGCCAATACTTCTAAGGAAAGTGGCTAAGGAAAAACAATTATGTCAAATGGATGAAGGCTAACAAAAGGAAAAGTACAAGCTGAGAGGAAAAACCTACGATCATGTATGCAAAAGGAGGAGAGATAGACAAAATTATAGACCTGGGTAGAAATCACAAATCACAAGATCTTGACAAGTTCATATGCTAACAAGATACATTTTCACTTACAGGTGTCCTCTCTATTAGGAAATTTTTCAATCCTTCCATGATCTCCCCTTTTAAACCATCCATATTAGTATTTATTGCCTCTAACTTAGCTTCTGTTGAATCCATCATCTCTTGTAGTTCATCTTTTGTTATTGTCTTCTTTTGTAAATCATTTATGTCCCTATGCATTTCTTTACCTTCATCAAGAGTCCAAGTAGGTTTGTCTGGAGGCTTATTTGGTGTAGAAGTTCCCTTTTTTGGTGGCATGTTGGCCAAGTATCACTTTAAACCTTGATTTTGAGGTGGTTATGCTAGACAATCTTTCTTTTATTGTATCTCCAAAATTTCGGCCCTTCTAGGTATGAATTTTATTTTTTGTAGTTCTCTGATATTTCTTCTTTGCAATGCCACAGGTCTGATCAAAATTGGATGTACCAAGTAGAATTTATGGTAACTTCCCCACAACTTGTTGATTTTTTACCTTTCCAGGATATATCACTTCTATATCATGCCCCGCACAAAATAATTAGTATTAAATTATGAAACCTGTACCATAAATACTTCAAACTGTCCACTATCCAATGCAACTAGTCTCACTCAAATTGGATACTCGAGGAATAATTTATGATTTTTTTACCTGAAACACCTGCTTGAGACTAGTCAATAGGACTAGTCAAATACTCTATCTTCCACACGATGTATATACAAATGTAGGATGATCCAGAAGATGAAATGTTTTTCAAAAATAAATTAATAATTTCTGTGAATATTATCTAGATTTGAGGGTCTGAAACGTTACAAAAAAGTTTTTATAGTGAAAATTTTGTGATGACTCAATTCAAGATGATTCTAGAACCCTATCTTACACATGATGTATCTCCTAAAATATAAGGCCTCGAGAGATGAAATTTTAACCCAACATAACTTGATCCATATACTAAATATCCTCCAAAGTTTTCCTTATGAAACGTCATAGAAAAAATGTTATAGGGAAAATTCCAAGGTATCTTAGATGTAGCAGCGAAACCCCAAGACCTTGAGCTCTGATACCATATGTTAAGAACCAAATATCAATATATCTTAGAAAAATATCAGAATAAGTACTCAATGCCTTGAAAAAGAGAGAGTTTCAAGTAATAAGCCTCTTCGAGGGGGAAACCTCCTTATACCCCACATAAATGTCCAAATACAAGATGATTCCAAATGAAAATGTCTCCTTGGTATATATAGGAGACTAGGAGGTACAATTACAACTAATGGAATAAATTGACATAAATAAAATAACATTACTAATGTAATATGCCCCAATTAAGGGGTAATGAGACACTATTTAGGGCTTAACACTAGAAGTAAATAATCAAAGGCGAAAGGAGAAAAGCACTAACAGAACAACGTTTGAAATAGCTAAGCCCGTGGTTTTGAGCCTGCGGTCACAAACGGAAGTGAGTTGAAGAAATATCCTTTGAAAAATTTTAATTCTATGAATAGTTAGGGGCCTATGAAGTAATTTGACGAGATTAACACCATAACAGTACATAGAGCTAGTAAAATCTCGAATATGATCTGTTGAAGAACTAGGGATCCATCAAAAGCATGGGAATGTTATAATGAGTTGATCCATACCTGTGATCAGCTCATGTGGACGAAATTCAAATCAAGATTAATCTTCTAATTAATTGAGAAACTTACCTGATAAATTAATGAATAAAAAGAGAAGATTATCTATGTTAAATTAAATGAAGAGATGCAATGGTTCATGTCAAAAGACACAATGGTTCAATCTTATACCTATTGAAATACTATATAAACCAGAAGTGGTGGTGAATCCTAGTGTGTCTTGGTGGATTTTATATATATAATGGATTGAAATGGAAGTTCATTCTGTTAGGTTGGTGATTGTTTACAAGATGATTCTTGTTATGAGGATTGGATTCGTCACATCTCAGTTGGATTTGAGATCAAAAAGTTGGGTCTTGTTATGAGGGTTGGATTCCTCATTTATAAGTTGGATTTGAGAACTACAAGATGGGTCTTGTATGAGAGAGTTGGATCTCTCATATTCAGTTGAAGTTGAAGATATTAAAGGATTGATTTTATTTGTATTCATTAAAGTTAAATAAATAAAAGAAAGATATTTTATCTACTTTATACATTTTTTGTTACACATGTTTATGGATAATTAATTGAGTTTCATATATCTTATTCAATTAATTGAGTTAATCTATGAAAGTGTGAAAAGCAGTCAAAAGTTCCACAAATTTATTCACCCCCCCCCTCTCAGTGTCAGTGTGTGAATCAACAATTGGTATTAGAGGCAATGCCTTCAACACAGTTTAAACATTGGAAGGTAGATTTTGAAGAAATGGGTGGAAAAATGTCTCTCTCCACAAATGAGGCTCCCTTATTTGATGGAATAGACTACTCTTCATGGAGGGAAAGAATGAAATGGTATCTGAAGTCAAGAGGATCTAGTGTTTTGGATTCAGTTGTATCTAAACCTTGGTACTCAACTACCTCAAAGAAAAAATCCAAAACTGCAAAAGAAGCAAAGAAAAATAATTCAATAGCATTAAAGGCAATCCATAATGGACTGTCAGACCAAGTCAAAGAAAATATGGGACAATGCACCTCTACTAAAGTATTATGGCTCCAGCTAGATAATTCTTATCAAATAAAGAACAAAACTAAGAAATGGAGAAATCAAATCAGATTGAAGAGAAAAATACAAATAAAGAGAATTATGATCAGAATAAATAACAAAACACAAAAGAGGAAAATTCCATCAAATAATTGATGCAAACCCCAGTCATCAACAGAGAAGACTACTACATCAAGGAATTGATGAATACCTTGGTATTCACTAAAAAAAAACTATTATATTTTAATACTGATGTTATAAATACATTTGAAGTGATTAATATGGAACCAACAAATGCTCTATATATTGAAGTTACTAAGGATGTTCTTGACCAACTTGAATACACAGTTATGTGCACTTTTGAAGAGTTGGAGAAACTTCAAAAGAAAGATACATTGCTACTAGAACAATTATAGCTATCTATCCATGGAGAGCATGAAAACAAGATTCAGTTAGAAGACAAAGAAGATGAAATCAAAAGATTGAAGACCAAAGTTGCTAATCTAACAGAAGAAATGGAAGAATTGAAGACACGTGACAATAAAAGAAAGGAAGTACTAGAAGATACATAAGAAATGGTCATCTGTCTAAAAACGCAACTTGAAGAAGCTAAGAAAAATGAAGAAGCCCAAAAGATCCAATTAACTAAAATGGAAGAACCACGTAACATGTTGGAATTGGAAATTATTAACGTCAAAAAGACAAATGAAAGTAATAATTTAAATCTAACGACTCAAATTGAAGAAACTAAGAAAAATGAAGAAGCACAGAAGATCCAATTAACTACAAAGGAAGAAACATGTCACATGTTGGAAATGGAAGTTATCAACCTCAAAAAGAAGAATGAAAAGACAAAAGAAACTGTCAAATTCCATAACATCTCAACTATCCTAGATAGGATCTGGAACAATCAAAGACCAATTGATGACAAAATCGGTCTTGGATACAATAAGAAATAAGAAGGTGGAAAATGGAGCACCATTAAAAAACAGGATAAAGAATCATACTCCTCAAAAGAAAAAGGTGCAGTCATAAACCTAAAACAAACCATGAAGTTTGTTAAGGAAGGAAGATATAAAAGTAAAAAACAAGAAACATATGAAAAGAGAAACTTCTCATGTCACAACAGACCCAAGTATGGAAACAACTTCAATGGTTATTTCTTTTCTTGTAATAACTTTGGTCACAAAGAATTGGAATGCAAGAGTCCTGAAAAGAGAAATTCAGGAAGGTCCAATAACTCAATGAGATGTTGGAGATCCAATTATGTTTTCCACACAACAAATTTTTTTCATACAATGAGACGTTACAACTGTGATAGGCTTGGTCAAAAATCCCAAAATTACAGAAAATCAAGAAGTCTATCCATGAGAAATAATTCATACAAGTTGGGAAGAAAATCTAATGAAGGTTGGAACAAAAGAAGAAATGAAAGATCCTACAAAAAAAATATCTCATGAAAATGTATGGAGAAGAAAATATGGAATAGAAAGCAAGAGAAATGATCTGGCACCTGAAAATGAAGAAATTGATAACAAGAAATCGATGGGTGAAGTTCCTAATAAGGAATGCAAAATTCAAAGATTTGAATATGAAATGGATCAAACTTAGGAAAGGAGAGTTCCTAAATAAGAAGATGACACAATATAAGATACTAATGATATCATGCATATCAAGAGTACATTAACCAATAAAAGAAAAATGCAAACAGAAAAACCTAATGAGGAATTTCCAAAAGAATGAAAAAATTATGAAGAGGAATTAACAAACAACAGATGAAAGTACCAAGTCAATCTTATTTCTAAGGGACAAAAGTTGAAGTTGGTTTATGTAGAGTCGAAGGACTGTGAATAAGATATTAAATTGGTTGAAGAATGGAAATTAAATTAATTGGTATCGATCAATGATATTCTTGTGAAAGATCAGAATATCAACAAGAATAAAGAAAAAAAATAATAAGATTGGTAAGATTCACACCATTGTCCTTTAGGACAAAGGAGAAAACCCTATGAAATAGTAAAAACTCAAGGGGAGAATTTAATTTGGTCATCAAATGAGGAATTCATTGGATTAGGTTTAAAAAGACTTTATCACTACCAAAAAAAACAAATTGGTATCAATAAGACTACCTATTTGAATACAAAATCCCAAGAGATTGAGATAACAGTTGGCACATTCATAGGGGGAGAAAAACAATAAAAGTTTAACTCTTTGTCATTGATGTCAAAGGGGGAGAAAAACAATAAAACAAATTTGGCATCAATATTTGGTATAAGTAAAATTTCAATCCTCCAAAATGAGATCTGTGATAGGAGGAGAAAAATTATTTGTTTTACAGATATGTTTCCCTCAATGCCAAAGGGGGATATTGTTGGAATTATTGGTTGGGTTTTTTCATTGATGGCAACATGATTCAAACATATACAGTAAAAAGAGAAAAAGTAAGATCACCTTGGGGAAAATGTAGAATCACCTTGGGGAAGAAGCAATTCATGATCACTGTTAATAACGATAGGATCAAAAGTGATCCTATGTTCCTAAAGCTCAGGAGAGGTAGCGTGTAGAGAATCCACATACAAAAAGAGTAATGAAGCACAAATAATTAATATCTCAGAAGGGTTAGCGACTAAATATCAGTGTATAAAATAATGCAAAAACAATTATTAAAATCTCAAGAGAAATATTGATGAACAGATCAGAAATAAGAGAACTGAACACCCTCATAACTGAGAGGAAACTTTGTTAAAGTCGGTCGAAATCTCAATTGTTGATCGAAACCAAGTGGAAGGATAGCATAAGTTTCGACACTTCGCCACTTTGATGATTACTGGAGACAAGGAAGAATCCAGAAAATCATGAAATCATGAAATAAATGCCAACCGTCAATCAGGAGGGAGATTCAAATGAGTTATCAGTTGTTAGATCAATATTTAATTTAGAATTAAATGTTGACCATAGATCAATTATGGAAATGTTGAATCATCAGATCTTACTAAAGAAAATAAGGTGGTCAACTTTAGCACTGACCACTCTAGCAATAAGAAGTTTAAAAAAACCAAGAATACTCGAAGGTCGGAGCCCTGAAGTCCCGAAGTGAATGAGGGCCATCAGATATGGGAAATGCATGGTGATTTTTGGATGAGGATAGGTGAGTGAAATGGTGATCAACTTTGAAACTAACCACATGGGTGAAAATAAGTCTGAATCATATAGGAATACCCAAAGTCCAAAGCCCCGAAGTCATGAACTCTCGGCAACCATTGGAACAAAGGAAGAGTTGGGAAATCCCATCGACCATTGATCAACATAAAGTGGAAGGATATGGTAAAGCTTGAAATCCTCAAGCCTGGAAGCAAAACTAACTTTTGATCCATTTCAAGACCATTCTCTGTCGTTGTATGAAGTAGTGGAAGGATATGATAAGTGGGGCCAAAGGAACAAAGTCCCGGAGTAAACAGAGGGCATCAAATCAAGACAAGGAAATATCAAACGATGGAAAAACATATTCGACACTTCAGCGATGATCAAAGGTTGATATAAAAAGTGAAAAACACCCAAAGCATGAAGTGCAACTCCATGATCCAGGAGGGAGACATGTGGAAGGAGACAAATATGACATGTGGGCCAATCAAGTGGTAACAAATATCAATGTCGATGTGTCACATAAGGACCTTGAAATTCATGAATCGGGGTGACACGTGGAAAAAATAATTAGGGTCCACATCATATTGAGTGACTTCAGCAAGCCACATCACTCTGGGATTACTAACTTCAGGGATATCCAAGCTTATGTTATCAGCTAATCACTGAAGGAAGAAACCACAAAGTAATTTTAATCGTTGATCTAATTTGGGATCATTCTCAATTGTTGATCAAACATAGTGGAAGAATAGTGTAATCATGAGGTGTTAACCAACAAAAAGTGGCCACCATCGTTTTATGACTTATTCGGTAGGTAAACCTCTGGAGGAATTGAAGTACTTCAGATTTTTAGTAACTCGTAGTCCCAAATTCATGAATCTCGGAAGTTTTGGAAGAGATGAAAACCGTCCACCTCAACTGAGGATTAAGTCAGAGTCATCGATCATCTAAAAGAAAAATTTCAACGAATAAGCAAGGATTAGACCAGATTGTCAATATGAGAACTTAGGGAGTAATGCTATCCATTGGATTATCTAGCATGAGATGTAACCACTGTTGGGCTCTAAAGATGTCCTAAAAACAACCTCTATGCATCAACCAAAGGTAGGCACTGGCAAACGCATTTTACTTGTCGCCTATGTAGGTTCTTACCTTCTGTTTTCAATACCCATCCTCTAGAGATGCAACACCTATAAAGGAACAACAATCGTAAAGGGAACAACACTTGTTCTATTCAAAGGAACAACATGACCTGCAAAAGGAACAACAATCGTAAAGGGAACGATAGTTGTTCTATTCAAAGGAACATCACGACCTACAAAAGGAATAGCAATCGGAACAAAAGGAACAACAATCGTTACATTGGGCCGAACTAATGTTGAATTAATTGCATTTTAGTATTTACCCAACTATATAATTTGTCAACCCAGGGTTTGTAAACTGACGAAGCACACACAAAGTATATGCAAGATTGCAGCATGACTAATCTAATCTAATGTTTAAGCTACAACTAAAATTGAATCATTAATCTAACACACGACTGGAATTGAATTAATCTAGTTGTGTAAATGAAATTACTCTAAGAATGGGAAATTGCGTAAATGGAAGTAATCTAGAAATGGAGAACTACATGAAGGAAAAAGAAGTACAACATGTGAGGAGTTGAATAACACAACAACATATGTGAGCTCACGCCAATGAAATAATCTTCTATTATAATAACCAAATCAATCTTCATAAAAAAATAATAAAAGCATGAAAACCAAAACCATGAATCAAAGTTAAGAATCCCTTTCTCTTTCGAATCCTAATGACTACCATTAATGACTACTATAATTCTCTACTTACAACTGATTGAATTCTAATTTCTCCTAATTGAATTCTCATGAAGAGAGAGCACTCTCTTTTATATATGAGAGCCTTGAAGATAAGATAACCATCTCATTATTATAGATCCACTTTTCTCTCAACCTATTCCCCATTATTACAAAATATAATCCCTTTAAATCCTCACACATATCTCTCATATATCTTGGATAAGATATTCTAACCAAATATCCATGATCTTCTCCTTGGAATGGGCTTGAATTATCTCCTCAAATATTGGAATGGTGGAGGAAGTATTCGAGAAGTCCTTTGAATTAATCCTTCACATATTCCTACACATTACAAAGCTCACACATATTTGAGATATATATGAAAACATGTCAATTTTCTAACATTTAATCACAAGTTCCCTTTTAATACTAAAATGAATAAAGTGGAGAACAATAAGGTGAAACCCAAGTATATTTATGGAAATGATATTGTGAAAGGTTAATGAGGTGATGAAATGTGAAGAATGATGAAGGGAAAGGTGGATGAGAATAGGACATTTCTGATCCCCAACATACCCCCCAACTTAACATGTTGCATGTCCTCATGCAACTATGCATGGATCTTCTCAAGCAATTTTGGCATCTGAATGTTGGCTTTGAGTGATGATAATGAATGTTTTTGAGGATGGGATTTACATGAATACAGCTGACATTTTTTTTATGGTTGGTTCTTGTGTGACAACCATGAATATAAAGAATGTTAGCTCTCGTGTTAACAACATTCATTTCGTTATTTTTTCTCTTGTTGTTATGATAATAATTTGCCCATATTTTTACTGGAAAATGCATGCTGTCAATGTGCATAAGGAAACATCACTTAGTATAAGAAAGCCCTTTTTTTGTATATTTGTGAATCATGCCAATATGTATATCTATGCTTATAAAGCAAAGTGAAACATAGTATAGTTGGAAAAGAAATGTTCATAAATGGTAAATGAGATGAAAAAAATGGAATAATGATGGTGGAAAAGTAGAGTGATGATAGTAAATAATGTCCCCTACCCCCCAAATGAACTGGTTGCATGTCCTCATGCAACATGGCATAATTCATAGAAGTGAAAAGGAAAGGGAACTTGGTGAAGGAATTTTCCAAATTATTTATTGCTAGCAGTTGAGGAATTACATGATTAAAGTTTAGAAAATAACATACCTCCACTTACCCAAAATGTTGATGAACTATGCAATAAGAATATGGATGTTGCGGTTGTTGGAGCATGGAAGATATCGCTACTGTAGGATCATGTGAGAAATGAATGCTGCTGTAGCTATGATTATTGTCTGCTAGATTAGAGAATGTGAATTGGAGGGATATGAACTGCTGTTGAATGAATCATGGAAAAGAGAAAGTGTGAAAGTGGAACTGTAGTACGCTCAGATAACTGTAGTCATGCTGTTGTAACTACTGATAGAGTCATGAAAAGTGTATAGTCTTCACCCGCTGCTAAACCTGATGGTACAATTCTAATCATGTGAATGAATGTGTCGATGTCGAGCATGAAAAGAATTCATTTGATTACCGACCAATGATGAATGTCATTAACCAATGCAAGGAAACTCATCATTGATGTCAATGAGTGCCAAGGTACCTAAGTACATCTTGCAAAGTGCGAATGAATGAGCTGATGTCGAGCCACGTGCAAGATCTGACAATCAAGGGACATTGATGTATTCCCATGATTGTCAGTGAGAGAACTTGTCATTAAGGCATGCAAGCCTCCAGGTACTCAAAAATGGATTCTAGTCTATATCCCAGATAAGGTGTTGAGGTCGATGGGGAAAGACTTGTTGAAAGGTGGGCCTTAAGGAATCCCACATTAGTCAACATGAGTTTGGATAAAAAGAGTGGTAGGACTATAAATGAAAAGATCCCAGTAGTAACAGTCTTTATGGAAAGGCAATGTAGTCATGGAAAGGGAGATGGGTAGTTTTATTGACAAGGAAAACTGAAAAAAAATAAAGAGATGTATGCGACTCAAAAAGATAGGTGTGTGCAAAGTCATGAAGGATAAGTCAATGGAATATGGGCTTCAACACAAGGATGAACAATATTCTTTGAAGGAGAACTGGAGGAAGACATTCATGGGGCAAATGGTTTTATGAATGGGTTTATGTGTAACTGCAAATGCCATGATGTGTAAGATGAGAATTAGCTCCTTTAAGAAGTCAATAAGACATGTCTTTTTCAAAATCTTTTGTGATTTGTGAAAATCACTTTAGCAGCAAGATGCCATTGGCCCCGTGCCTGAAAAAACTTAGTACAAATCCTGCATGAAAACTTGTGAGATGTTCGAAGAAAAACAAAACATGCAGAAAGAAGGACAAACACGACAAAGTAAATAAAAAATGTGTTGTATACCTCTTGTCATGATCATTGGGTGCGCATTTGTATCATCGTCAATTGCTTGCTTAAGTGACTCCAAGAAATAATTTTACGTAAAAAAACATTACTTTGATAGTGTTTTCAAGAATTTATTTGAAATGTCCATTTGCTAAAAAGTTTTAGTTTTCATGTTTTAAAACAAATATTTTTTTTTGTTTTTTACTGTGATCTTTTTATAATGAAAACAAAACAACTAAAATAATTCTTTTGATTATTATAAAAAATTATTTTAAAACAAATAAATTTTTTTTGTTTGTTTTTATTGTGATTTTTTTTTTATAATGAAATAAACAAATAAGAGAAAAATAAAAAAAAACAAAATAAAATAATATATATATTTTTGTTTTTATTATGATCTTTTTATAATGAATTAAACAAATAAAAAAAAACAAAAGAAAAGAAAAGAAAAGAAAATTATTTTGTTATTATAAAACATAACAAAAGAATAATGCTGGTTGACTCTCATTTTATTTTTTATACCTGGGCGTCACCATGAATGCCCCAACGGATAGGAGAAATTTGTAGCGCTCAACATCCATTCTCCGTATGCGTTTATCATATAGGATTGGCATCCATTCTGTGTCTACGTTTCTCATACAACATATTGTCAGGATCTACGTCTTGCATCCGGTGAAGTGCTATCATTGTCTTCATTGTCATCCTCCTCCCGGTCATTAATGCTAGCCAAAACCATCATTTGAGCTGTCAATAACGATCTTCAACTTTTTGAAGTGCCCTGACATATGCTTCATCACTTTCAAATAAAGATGCATCGACCTCTTCATGGTCACCATCAGCCAATGCACATATAAGCCAGTTCTTGCAAAGCCCGCGCAAGGGCCAAGTCCGAATCTTCTTGACTAAGGGTAGTGGAAGGTTTCCTTGAAGATTTCTCAAATGCTATGTCTAACACTGAACTCGTAGATGTTTCTCAACCCAAATACGAATATGCACCCAATCAGACCAGATTGGAATAGGTACTCGGGCCAGGCATGTCTTCCATTTGCACCACCCACCATTGTCATTTGGGGTAGGGGACTTTGATCATCCACTCCACCCCAACAACTGCAACGCGTTCTGAATATTAGATGGCACATCTAATTAGAAGTGCCTCATTTTGTATGCTACGTCCGAGACCTGCACATCAAATTCAACAGAAAAAACAACATCGTTCTCTGCAACCAAAGAATTGACACATATTCATTAGATTTATCCTTGATACTAGCCAATTCGAGCACTTAAGCAGTTGATCTATCTTTTTAGCTTCATCATGTATGTTGACAGTCTAGTTCTTCTTTTGAGAGAGAGATCTATCCACTCCAATTAAAGAAAGATAAGGTATCACAACATAATATTATATGGTGATGAGTCTCATGTAGTAAACTTCTTCTCTTTCTTGCGGATTCTGTCAAGCTCTCTCTACTCGACCTCTGACAGCTTCGCAAAATTTCATTCCCCAAAATCATAATCCACTCACTATTTCTTTATCTCTAGTTCTTTCTTCAAGAAATCCATCACCACATGAACAAAAAATTCAATGTCGGCCCCATAAGATTGATGAATTGTAGTAATGAATTTGTATAATGTAATAACTCAAAGTCTCCAAGAACCTTGGAAAGAAACGAGAAGTATTAGTATTAGATTCTTGCTCTACCAACATTACAATAGTTGGAGCCAAGCCTTTGACAATTCTTATAAGCACATCTCGATGGTTACTTGTAATCACACTCTCATTAGGTATATGATGGAGCAATAAATGAAATTTTACAGCCAATGCTTCCCCAGGTCAAATATGAAGCATATTAACATGAACGTCAGATGCAAACAGAGGAAAAGCATGAAATTCGAAAGGAACCTGATAAGTTTCTAAACTGAGATTCCTCATTACCTTAGATCATGCCAGTGAATAATATGCTTTTTAAATTGATTTGAATTTCATGGCAGCTAGCTAAGCTTTTCAGAATTGATGGACCATAATAACGTCTAGTTATGCATTTTAGCTAGATTGAAATCCCTGATTTTAGATATGACGTAGAGGCTAACGGTCTGGGAATAATATCGCCAATGTAAAATTAGATCGTTGCAAATCAAATTGATACAATCAAATCAGATTTAATCTCGCAACCTCTGATAAAAATCTATGTATTCCGTTTGAACATACGAGTGGATGTCATCTGGCAGAAATTGCATTAAATAATGTTCATGCATTGYTGGAGATGATAACCGACTTCATTAACCTCTACTACTTTTTGTTTGATATTTTCTATGTTGAGAAAAGCGAGCCACCTCGAGAGCCCCGCATAAATGAGAACTGTTGGMTCTTTATTTTGCTGGATCTTTCTCGTGATGTTGCAGCCTCAGTGGTGAGAGCGTAGATAGAAACGCTGATAAGTTCCATGTAAGTTCTGTATGCACATGAAGTGACACAATAAATAAGTATTATGTTGTTACACCTATCCAAACAACTGAACAAAGAAAACAGTGTGCATCGTGTGCTGCTTGATGAAGAGATTAGAAATTTAGACATGCCTTCGTCCTGTGCATTAAAATTTATGATATATTGTTTTGTTTATAGGTTGCTATAGGGGTGTATTTGCAGGGATTCAAATGTAATTTTCTCACAAACGGAGAACTAGATTGAGCTGAAAGTTTGCAGGCATGTTCCTATGTTCTGAATGCTTCTACACATCGAAAATCAGCAATACCCACATCACAGTTCTCGAGAAAAATGAAAAATGACTGAAGGTGACTATCTTGATTTTCTCAAAACTAGTGTACTATATTGGGCTGAAATTTATTGGGTTTTTTTATCATAACATCATGCACTTCCAGTCCAAAAATCACAAGAACCCAGATCCCGGTTTGTGAGATATCTTCAGTTTAATTTCTGCATTTTTTCTTTATAATTTGTGTTTTTATTCTTTTTAATTTATGTTTTATCGTTTTGTTTGTAGATCGAAGAATAGAGGCACAAATTTATTATATTTTTTTCTTTTTATGTTTTCAGAAAATAAAGAACTTTTAAAAATTCAATGCAAAACTTATTAAAAAAATATTGTAGACGAAAAATATAGACGAAAAATATAGACGAACAAACTTATTGAAAATTGTAGACGAAAAATATATTAGGCAATTTTTTCATCATCAACAATTAAAATTCTTTCTGAAATCAATTTAGTCATCCTAATTTTTGATCCTCACGATTGCACGAAGCACAGAGGAGAGCATACTTATTCTATCAAAAATGAAAAACTTGAAAATAAAACCCTACCTTCACTGCGCTAATTAGAAATGAGAAATTAGTTACGTGTAATCAAACAACCAATGTAGCCATGCACGTAACAGTAATAAAAATATGTTGTCTTTCAATTTAGCAATTGACATTCAAGAATATGTATGAGTGTGTGAAATTAGTTGCTGAAGTTCTAAATTAACAAAATAAAAAGGAAAACTAAGTGGAACTAACCTATTACTTTCTTGAAACCAGCGTTCGATAAGGATTTCGTAGGCGTAATTTGTCTTACTCAGATCATGCTGTAGCTTCTTGTTGTCCTCCTTAACCTCATGCTCACCTAATTATTCTTTAGTAAATATGCAGAATTCTTCATATGTTGATTCTTCGTTCGCCTCTGGAGGAGTAATTAAGCTTCCAGCTACTGTCAAGATCTCATCTTCCAGAGAATGGGAGATCCCGAGTTTTGCTAGGACCTGAGTGAGTTGTTCCAAGCTTAAACTCATTGTTAAACCTTGTCAATAAAAATGATTCTTACAACACCCAAAACTAAAAAAAAAAAAAAAACAACTTGAATAAAAGCACTCTTACTGAAATGGAAAATAATTACTCTTCACAGTTGCAGATATTAAAACATTCCTGATAGTTGGTAGGGACAGTGAGGAATCTACACTGAAGCAACTATATGACCCATAGAGCCAACACATGTAGATCATGCTTGCAGAATTGAAATTTACACTAACTTGTAGGAATTGAAATTTACACTACCCTACATGTCCTTACCCATATGTCACCTCAGAGTTAGGAGCATGTCTAATCATACTTGCATGAAAAATAAATTTAAACTACCACACTTACAGGAATTGAAATTTACACTACCCTATATGTCCTTACCCATACGTCACCTCAGAGTTAGGAGCATGTCTAATCACACTTGCATGAAAAAGAAATTTAAAGTACCACACTTGCAGGAATTGAAATTTACACTACGCTACATGTCCTTACCCATATGTCACCTCAGAGTTAGGAGCATGTCTAATCATAGTTGCATGAAAAATAAATCTAAACTCCAATCCATCGTGTTTCCCTGGCAATGACGTGAAAATGTCGGGCTCTAAAGATTTCCTAAAAACAACCTCTATGCATCAACCAAAGGTAGGCGCTGGCACAAGAATTTTATTTCTCGCCTACGTAGGTTCTTACATTCTGTTTTCAATACCCAGCCTCCAGAGATGCAACACCTGTAAAGGAACAAAAATCGTAAAGGGAATGACAATTGTTCTATTCAAAGGAACAACATGACCTGCAAAAGGAACAACAATCGTAAAGGGAAGGATAGTTGTTCTATTCAAAGGAACAACACGACCTACAAAAGGAACAAAAATCAGAACAAAAGGAACAATAGTCGTTATATTGGTCCAAACTAATGTTGAATTAATTGCATTGTAGTATTTACCCAACTATCTAATTTGTCAACCTGGGTTCATAAACTGACGAAGCACATGCAAAGTATATGCAACATTGAAGCGTGACTAATATAATCTAATGTTTAAGCTACAACTGAAATTGAATCATTAATATAACACACAACTGAAATTGAATCATTAATCTAACACACGACTGAAATTGAATTAATCTAGTTGCGTAAATGAAATTACTCTAAGAACGGGAAATTGCGTAAATGGAAGTGATCTAGAAATGGAGAACTACATGAAGGAAAAACAAGTACAACATGTGAAGAGTTGAATAACACAACAACATATGTGAGTTTGTGCCAATGAAACAATCTTCTATTATAATAACCAAATCAATCTTCATAACAAAATAATAAAAGCATGAAAACCAAAACCATGAATCAAAGTTAAGAATCCCTTTCTCTTTTGAATCCTAATGACTACCATTAATGACTACTCTAATTCTCTACTTACAACTGATTGAATTCTAATTTCTCCTAATTAAATTCTCATGAAGAGAGAGCACTCTCTTTTATACATGAGAGCCTTGAAGATAAGATAACCATCTCATTATTACAGATCCACTTTTCTCTCAACCTATTTCCCATTATTACAAAATATAATCTCTTTAAATCCTCACACATATCTCTCATATATCTTGGATAAGATATTCCAACCAAATATCCATGATCTTCTCCTTGGAATGGGCTTGAATTATCTCCTCAAACATTGAAATGGTGGAGGAAGTATTCGAGAAGTCCTTTGAATTAATCCTTCACATATTCCTACACATTACAAAGCTCACACATATTTGAGATATATATGAAAACATGTCAATTTTCTAACATTTAATTACAAATTCTCTTTTAATACTAAAATGAATAAAGTGGAGAACAATAAGGTGAAATCCAAGTATATTTATGGAAATGATATCGTGAAAGGTTAATGAGGCGATGAAATGTGAAGAATGATGATGGGAGAGGTGGATGAGAATAGGACATTTCTGAGTCCCAACAAACACTCTGTAAGGTAACAACTCCGGATGAATACAAGGATTTCAAAGGTCGCAATCCTGAAGGCTGAAGTACCAGATAACCTGGTTCTAGCACCAGTCACGTGATAAGGTAAAGAAGATAATAAGAAGCATAAAGGGGATAGAAGTAAATAATCAAGGTAGGAAGGAGAAAAGTGCTAAAAGAACAAAGTTTGAAATAGCTAAGCTTGTGGTCACAAAGGGCAGTGAGTTGAAGAAAGCGTATTTGCAGAATTTGATTTAAATGAATAGTTAGGGCCCTATAAAGTAATTTAACGAGATTAATACCATAACAGTACAAATATATAATAAAATATTGAATATGATCTATTGAAGAACTAAGGATGCATAAAAAGCATGGGAACGTTATAAGGAGTCGATCCATACATGTGATCAACTCATGTGGATGAAATTCGAATCAAGATTAATCTTCTAATTAATTGAGAAACTTACACGATAAATGAATGAATAAAAAGAGAAGATTATCTATGTTAAATTAAATGAAGAGATGCAATGGTTCATGTCAAAAGACACAATGGTTCAATCCTGTACCTATTGAAATACTATATAAACCAGAAGTGGTGGTGAATCTTAGTGTGTCTTGGTGGATTGTATATATATATATAATGGATTGAATGGAAGTTCATTCTAGCAGGTTGGTGCCTATTTACAAGTTGAGTCTTGTTATGAGGATTGGATTCCTTACATCTCAGTTGGATCTAAGATCAACAAGTTGGGTCTTGCTATGAGGGTTGGATTCCTCATTTCTCAGTTGGATCTAAGAACTACAAGTTAGGTCTTGTATCAAAGAGTTGGATCTCTCATATTTAGTTGAAGTTGAAGATATTAAAGGATTGATTTTATTTGTATTTATTACAGTTAAATAAATAAAAGAAATATATTTTATCTATTTCATACAATTTGTGTTACACGTGTTTATGAATAATTAATTGAGCTTCATATATCTTATTCAATTAATTCAGTTAGTCTATAAAAGTGTGAAAAGCAGTGAAAAGTTCCAGACACTGATTCACCTCCCCTCTCAATGTCAGTGTGTGTTTCAACACTATTTTGTGTAGTTTCTAGTTGAAACATGGTTTCCAATCTCTTGTGATGTATGCACTTATGTTTATGCTACACAACATGGATTATTGAATGCATAACCTAGTTTATACTCATAATGATATGATATTTTACATTCAAGTACGAATTTGCATTGCATTGTGCTATATATGATGGTGTGTCCACATTGACTCCCTTTATCACACGAGTCTCAGATGTGCTTCAGGTCGGACCTCCTTCCCTAGAAGAAGTTTGAATATTCCAATGACACTAGACTACAATGGTACTTTTTTTGGTAACCTATGATAACCTCAGCCTCCAATTTTACACCAATAAATGGTTCCATTGCTGAGACTTGGCTTATAAGTGAGTATTTAGAGGATGGAGCATCATCTTTTTAAATATGACATTATGAATTGGTGGGAAAGAAGGTGTGGTATATTTATATTTCAAGAAGATGAGCTATGATAGAAAAGTTGCAGGTTTGTGAAGGATGTTGTTTTTTATCTCGAACCTGCAAGTGACCAGTACAAAATATTCTCGATCTAAATCCCATAAGAGCTCTATAAATGGTTCAAATGATTACAAGATGCGCCAGAATTTAAATATCGTGTCAAGAAAACATTTAATTTCACTATTGAGAAGCTAGATGATCTTCACAAGTTGGATCACTAGATTTCTCGAGCTGTGGATTTTTGGGTACAGGCTAATTTGGAGGGATACATTATTATTTAATTTTCCAAGGACAACCACCAATATTTCTCTAAGGAAGAAGTAGTATTCTACGAGGGAGCTCGAGGAAGCTTACTATGAGAAATATCGTTGTGGATTAATATCTTATTGAAAGAAGAGGGAATGCTTCCAGTTCCTTTGGTTGAAATGGCAATGTAAAACCCTTGCACATGAGGGGTGGGTGATTCAGGCGAAGCTTCATGAGTTAGGATACAAAATTTCTTGAGGTATGGGGGGTCATCATGAGAAGAGTGCTAGAGACAAGTAGGCTCATAAAATGAATTTGGTGATTGAAAAGAGGTGGCGAAAATAGATGTGAAAGTTGATGAAGAGTAATGATTAGTCACCGAAGGATATTAGATTTTTGAAGAGTCATAAAAGAGAGTTAGAGAAGTTGAGGGAGTTGAAAATAGGTATAAGGCTAGCCATCCAATGGTTGAAGGAGAGGTTTGGAGAGAAAGGTGAGAGTTATGGAGAGAGTAGAGGAGGTGAAGAAAAGTGAGAAGAAAGAATTAAGATATATTCACCATCTAGGAAAAAGACTCAGTTGTAACCTTTGAAGAAGTTGCATGAGAACTAACTCTGGGAATGCTCGAAGATGTGAAGTACTCTACAGGAATTGATATGATATGGCCTCCTAATGCAACCCCTTAGGTTAAATATTCCCATCTTGAAGCCACAGGAAAGAACCTTGGATTGTCTAGTCGATCAACACAATCTACCAATTCGGTAAATTCTACAATAAACTCTCCCATAATTTATGTCATTTCTCCTTGTTCTAGTCCAATCAGTTCGAGTGGTAGAAACATTAGTAGTTTGGAAATTTCTTTAGTTTTATCGTAGCCAGGACCTTTATGATTTAGCTTAATAGGGTTCCCAAGTCCTTCAACGACACATCAACACGTTGGTTCCCTCACCCGATACCTAGAATTTTGGGATAAATGGGATGAGGATGTTGAACAACATTGGTTCCTTTGCGAGGCCATCTTGTGATCTCACGGGACTTTGGATGCTAATAAATTATTCAAGTTTCAGACCACCTTGAGAGGTCATTCTTTGAAATTGTATATGAAATCCATTGAACCAGGAAATCCTCAAGGGCATGATTTCACTCTTTCTCAAGTCAAACAATGGTTCATGACATAATTGTTTTTACCATAGTGAGAACAACATACCCTTTCTGAGTCGTAGGAGATTAAAAAGAGATATGGGGAATCTTATTGGTAGTATAACCAAAGGTTCGAATATGTGATAGGAAAATTATAAAATATCATCCATGAAGACCACCAGTGGGAATGGTTTATTTAGGGACTGTTGGTTTACTTGACTATTCTTCCCTACTACTTGCATTGTTGACCTAGGGTTCATGTCTTTTAGGGTACCAACAAATCCTAAAACTATCGGCCCTTCTGGTAAACCAAAAGGCAACACAATACACAAAAGGAATTCTGTAGTCTCACCCGAGATAACTTTAAATGGGTGGTTGTAAGACTCAGGTGTTTACATCCTGGGATTGAGTATGAGATATGAGATCTGTATTATGAACCATTTATTATAACTTGTGTTACAAACTATTGTTATTCTCTTTTATATTTTGACCTCTGTGGTATCTTTTCATTACATCCCAACATCAATTAACCAATCAATATAACAACTCATTCATTCATTAAACACAACGTTTAACTAATAAAAGTATGACAAAGATATGGATGCATTCATCATATTACACAGGTATCATCGTGGTTCACCCCCCCCCCCCTAATGGGCTA
>JASDQU010101165.1:241544-284383 GCA_032191745.1 Picea mariana
TGGATATCTTATTATGGTAGTTCTATAATTCTCGCGCCGCACGCTCACACTTCTCCTTAGATGGGTAAGATCTCTATGAGGTGAACTAGATCACACCAGGATCCATGACCTGTGATCTAATCCTCAATATCTACCTTCTCTCCTCTACTCTAGTTCAACCGCTTTACACAAGTAGTTCATTACATATCATATCAACCTCTACAAAAGTAGCGAACCGAAACTCAACGAACATCTCTCTGATACCTGTGTATCTATATTTTTTTCTATCGGGCTCTTCAACCATTTACACAAAACCTTAAAAAAACCCTAAACCTACTGTCATTAGGTATTCCTTTACTGCATGCATTCTTTTCTTCCTTCTATCTTTCGTCTCCTTCTTGCATGCGCGTGTGTTGTGATTCTTACCGATTGTCACTTTCCTCTTGCACACTTTCTTTCCCACGATTGCTCTTCCAGCTGTCATTCTTTTTTGTGCATGCTTTCTTTCCCACTTCGGCCTACTTCCAACAAGCCCCCAACACTGACATGTGACTCATCCTGATTCACCTAATCTTTCTGAGCTACCTCGATCTCCTTGGTGATCATCTGGAACTTTTACCTTAGCTCTACTTCTTTTGTCAGTGCCTGTATAGTCCTCTCCTTAATGGTATCCACTACCCGAACTACCAGTTCATCGCTCAATAATCCTGCACATTCTGCTTGTGTATGTGTCATCTGTGTTCTAGCTGCTTCTGCCTATGTGAGTACTTCTGCTACCTGTTCCTGTAATGGTTCTATTTCATCCTAACGTTCAAGTTTTTGTGTTTGCGCAGTGATAAGTTCTGCCTTCATCTTCTTCATCTCTTGTGTCCCCTTGACGCGTTCTAGGATTGGTATGGCCTTTTGCCTCTATTTGAGTTCTTGGATCACTGCATTGATCCTTTACTCTTCCTTGTCCCAGCGTTGAACCTGTGAATCGTCCTCCAGTCTTTTCCAAAGTTGTGCTTCTTTCTTGAGAAAGTTAGCTACCATGCTAACATGTTTCTCCATCTCTTGTAGTTGCATTGTTGATGACCGCCTCCTTTCCTCCTTTACTGTCAGTGGATTTGTTGGTGTCAACTATTCTTGGAGATCCTTGATCTCCTTCTGGTATCAAGAAATCACCTGCACAATTTGGTTGACATTTTCTACGGCTGGGAGTTCATTTTCTCGCGCAGTGCTTGGAATTTTTCCAAAAATTTCTCCCACTCTACATTCAAATTCATTCCTGCATTCTGTCTCCATCCGAGTTTTGGATTTTTCCTTCTCATACTCTTTTTCCATCTCTTCCCACTGCTTTGTTTCTTTTTGTAGCTCGACTAAGTTTTTATGTGCTCGAGACTGCATCTCGTGGTCGACGCTAACCAGTATTTTTTACAGTGCCCTTGATGGAATCTATGTCAAGACCAATTGGATGTGGTACAAATCCTTCAGTGGTGTCTATCCCACTATTTCATCCATTCGTAGCATGCTCTATTTTATGTAGATCGTTGCATGTGCATGTGGCATTGGGAGGACTGGGTCTTGTTCTTCTACCTCCACTCTTTCATTGGTTTGTGTTGTCGACAACTCTATGCCTCTGTTGCTACTTGCTCTCTGGGACTCCCCGAGTGTCCTGAGGAGCTATCCCATTTCTGCCATCTCTTTTTGTAGTTTATCCTTGTGACGTGTTGTGTGATTGAAGTATTCTTCTAGACAATCCTAGACCATTCTTGCGATCATTTCTCAATCATCCTCCATGATCATGTAGTCCAGTGATGCTCGTTCCGCCTTTGATTTCTTGTGCGTGCCTGTTGCATGTATAGTTGGTCTCTTAGTTCCCCCTGGTTCTTGTGTGATGGGATTTGGGGTGGTCTCCTATGCTCCGTTAGCTTTTTCGGCTATCTTTTGGTTTCTTTCTACCCCTTATGGGTTCCTATCTGCTTCAACCCTTCATCTGCCTATGTTGGCTTGTTTTGGCCCATCCTTGGTTTCTTGGGTATTGGGATTTATAGACGTTGTGTTTTCGCCTGCTCTGCTTCTCCTTCTGTGGGTCCTTCCAGTACTTCCTAAGGAATGGATGGGATCCTCCATGCACATGCCATTCATTGATGACCATGCCTATATCACCTTTTGTGATGTAGTAGCACATCAGTAGCCACTGTTTATCTGGATCCTGTCATGGTTGTATCCACATGGCTTGATGTGTAGCCTAGAAGTTAGTGATGTCCCCATATCGAACAACAACCTTTGGTGTTATTCTTCATGATTTGCTAATAGCTTCCTGTATGTCCCGTAGGTATGCTTCAAAGATGATTCCATTTTCCCTCTTATGCCTGGCCTGTGGCCCAGATCTAAGTAATATATATCTCGCTCCCACCGGCTGTGGTCTAGTAGAAAACACTACATACTCTAGTTCCGACCATCCCATGAAGGCTATGACGATGAGTAGCCATGAGTAATGAAATTTTGTACCGAGGTCCTACGCATCCTTGCAGTCCACTTGGAACATGTTTAATATATAAGGCCTCCAAATCATGAAGGTGCCTTCTACACATTGAGTTGCAACTGCGATGACTCCTGTTGGTACTTCGTCTTTGCGACATTTTCTTAACAATTTACAGGATAACATTTTTGCGCCCAATTGTTCCACTGCATTATTGATCTATTTGATTATAATGCCTCTTGTCCCTCTGGCGGTACCATATTTCTTCTTCATTTCCTCTGCTAATGGTTTCTCCTTGGATTTATCGTCCAGAATCAGCACAGGATCCATACCCCGACTGGGTAGTCCTGTTATCTATGTGATAAGCTCAACAGTTATGGGGATGGGTCTGTCTAGCCATATATCCCCTCCATGCATGATTGCTAACAGTTGATTAATGCATGTTCTCACGTTCTGGCCTTTGCCAAAATGTGAAAGTTTCAACAACCCTAAAATGCTTGTTTTGTCCAGTCCAACTTCCCACTGATGTGGTTAGCTGATCATTTCTCCAAGTTGGTTTACCACTATGTTTTGCATAAAAACCCTCTATGCAAGTTATGGGTACTTGGTTTCATCTGAGACGTCATGGTCAGAATACTTGAGCTTCCCGACGTGACCCAGTAGTTGTGGCTCTACCTATACTCCCTTTGGTATGCATGGTAGCACAATTTGTGCTGTCGGTTTCTTGCGAGGTGAGCTCAGTATTAGAACTTTGTCTTCCTACTGTGGTGGTTGGTATGAAGTTCCAACAACTCATGGTTGCTGCCCTGTAAGCCATTCTGGCCAAGCCGAGGTAGTTCCCATGGTCTCTTTTGTTGGTTGACCTAGGCTAGGTACCTGTAGCTTGTTTGGTTTCCCTTCTAATCCATGATTCTATGTTGTTCTATTACCTTCCGTGGCTGATTTAGTTCTTTCTGGTTGCACTTCCTGTTGGGTTTCCTCTTCCTTGTTCTAAGGTTCCTGCACTGCTGCTGGCATGTCCTCTTTCAGCTCCTCTGCTTGTGGTTTTTGAATCTCCTCTAGTATCGGTGTATATTTCACTGGTGGTATCTCTGGGGATGGGATCTTGTCGATATCGACAATCTCTGGTTGTTGCTCATTTTCTTCTAGCGGTCCTCATGACCTAGTTTGAACCCTGGTCGGTCTGACTATCTAGCCTGGTTCAATGAACTTCGGTGGTGCCGTAGTGGTGAGTGTCGAACGTTTGCTGGTTTTGAAGGTCTGTGATGAGCTATGTTGTCTCGCTCTGTTTGTTCATGTTGTTGTTGCTTTCTCTCTGTTCTCCTTTCATGAATAGACTAGTTGCTTCCATGCTCGCGTGTTGTATGAGTTTGTCATGAAGCTTATCGAGGATGCTTCCTCCATGATACGATTAATGCACCATAACTGTGGGTTCAATGCATTTGCAGCAGTTTCGTACTTGCCATTACGCTTACTTTTCCATTTCCAGTTGGCGTGTTTAATGTGATGTTCCATCAGTCCTTGTTGTGCCTTAACTCCACATAGTGTTGTCCCGTCATCCTATTTTTTTCCAACTTTCCGTTTCCCACCCATTTTTCCTTGCCATGTAACCATTTCTCTTGCCTTTCTTACATTTGTGTTTCGAGCATCCTATGGCTTTTTTGTTTCTAGAGTATTTCGCATTTTTTTTTGTTTTTTGTTTTACTGCGCGGTGGGTGGTCGACTGTCCCTATACAGCTTCAGTTGGCTCCCATTGATCATTTCCTCTAAGGTCTACACCTGATAAATCTCTTAATTTTATAGCTCCTCTATATGTTACATATTTGACCTTGTATGGTCCTAACCAATGCATTCTCAGCTTTCCTAGGTGCTGAAACAATTTTTTTTCATAGAGCAATACTAGATATCCTTCCTTGAAAGTCTTCTTCTTAATGTGTCGATCATGCCATGATTTGTCTCTGGCCTTTTGTACTTTTTGATGAAATCTTGCTAGGATTCGGTCTTCCTCCATTACTAACAGCTCATTCAGTCTTTCTTGTATTGCATCGCGTTCTGTCATTTGTGTGATAACTGCTATGCGTAAGCTGGGTACTAAAACTTCTAATGGCACTACTGCTTCTTGGTCGTAGACTAGCTTGAATGGTGTGTGCCCTGTCAACTTCTTGCATGCATCCTATACGCCCAAAATACTGTTGGTACTTTGAGGTCCCATTCATCTCTGTTGATGTTACAGATCTTTTTCAATGTGTTCTCTAGAATTTTTTTAAAGGCTTCTATTGTACCATTCACCTGTGGATGATACGGTGTGCTTTTCTAGTCATGAAATTCAAATTCTTCGAGCATCGCGTAGATGGTGTTATTTATGAAATGTGTTCCTTGGTCGCTCATCAAAACTCTTGGGCATCCAAACCTAGTAATTACTTTTTCAAATAAGAAGTGTGCAGTTGTCTCTGCGCTGCAGTCTTTTACTGGTGCAGCTTCTACCCACCTTGTTAGGTATTCCCTCACAACAATGATGTATCTTGCCCCTGTTCTTTTGGCTGGTGGGTTAGTTGGTCCTACAAAGTCTATTTTCCATTTATCAAATGCTTCTAATGTCACTTGCGGTCGTAACAACATCTCATCCCTTATGTTGGGTTTTCTTACCCTTTGACAGACATCACATTCCTGACAGTACTCTTTTGAGTCTCTGTGAATCTTTGGCCACCATAATCCTGCACGAAGTACCTTTTGCGTGGTATATTTTTTTGCATAGTGTCCTCCTGCCAATCCCTCGTGGGATTCTACTAAAATTCTTGGTCGTTCATTCTCTAACACATATCTTCATAAAATGCTATCTGTGCCAATTTTATATAGATGCCTTGTGATTAGTTGATAGTCGGTTGCACAAACTACCAGGTTCTTCTTCTAAACGGTGGTATATTCTTGCGGTGCATTACTTGTGATCAAGTACTAGATGATCTCTGCAAAGTAGTCATCAACAATATGTACTGAGAATAACTGTGCATTTAGAAAATTGTTTTCTAAGTTCATGGGTTCTTCTCCATTTGTGACCCGTGATAGGTGGTCAGGTCCTACATTCAGATTTCCTGGTTTAACTATTACTTCGAAGTCGAATTCTTGAAATAACAGTAACCATCGATAGATTCTCTCCCCCAACACTAGCTTGTTGACTAGGTATTTTAGGTTTGAGTGATATGTAAACATCTTAAAATGCTTCCCCAATAGGTAGTGTCTGAACTTCTGCAGTGCGTAAACCATAGCTAGGCCTTCTCTTTCCGTCGTGTTATAATTTTGTTTTTGAGTCTGATAGTTTTTTTCTTGCGAATGCTATCGGGTGATCCAATTCTCTTTCTCTTGGTTGTTTTAAGATAACTCCAAGTGCTATCATTGATGCATCTACATGCACATGGAATTTCCTTCCCCAGTCTGGAAATACTAATATCGGTGCAGTGACCATCTTTTCCTTCAGGGTATCCAAACCGTGTTGACACTCATCGTTCCATTGGTACTTTGTATCCTTTATTAGTAGTTTCTCCATTGGTGTTGTGATCTGCGCATATCCTTTGATGAATTTCCTATAGTAGCTTATGTGTCCTAGCACCACTTGTAGCTGACGGACTATTTTTGGGGCTGGTAAATTAACGATGACTGTGATCTTTGCCGGATCAACCAATATCCCTTGTTTGCATACTATATGGCCCAATAGTATCCCAAACGGTGTTCCAAATATATATTTCTTTTTTTTTAGTGATATCTGACACTGTCTTCATCATTCTAGCATCAATCGTAACACTTCCACATGGTTTTTCAATAGACTATAGACTATACAGTCATCCAGGTATACTTCGAGAAACTGATGGATGAATTCTTTAAATGTTGCGATAACCACTCTGGAGAATATTGTTGGTGCATTCTTCATTCCAAATGGAATGAGTGTATATTGGTAATATCTCCATTCCATCATAAACATGGTCTTGTATCTGTCCTCCTGTGTTATCTTAATTTGATGGTAGCCTGAGAATCCATCAATGAATGAGTGAGATTTGTGTTCCCCCACATTCTCTAACACTTCATCCATGAACAGTGTAGGGAATGGGTCATGTAGGCATGCATCATTCAACTTCCTCAAGTCAACGCATATCCTAATCCCTCTTCCTTGTTTCATGTCCGGTATGACCATCGGGCTTATCCATTCTAATTCATCAACTAGTTCAATTATGTCGACCTCGAGCATCCGATCGATCTTCTCTTTAATTTTATGTTTGTATATGGGGTTCAGTCTATATGTTCGTTGTCTAATCGGTCTCACTTCGGGTCTGAGGGGTATCTTCATATCTCCTAGTTCTCCTTCTATACACTTCATCTCTGTGAATGTTGTAGGAAGTAAGTCATTGTAGTCACACAACAACTCTGTGATGCTTTCTACCGTTGTCTCATCACAGTAGTCTCCAATGCTGTCCATTTTGGGATTTTCAGCCATTCTGATGTTAATTTTCTTAACCTTGATTAGTGAAAAAATAACTTTGTATTCTATGGGTGGTCCCTTCACATCTCTTTCACCTTCTACTTCTTCAATCTGAATGTCACGCGGCTCATCTTCGTCTGGTGCTTCCTCCTGTACCTGGTAACATGACAGTAGTTCCTTGACTATATTCTTATTTCACTGCTTCTCTTCGGTAATAAGTTCTATTTTAAGTTCTTCAATGAATATGACTCCTCTAATCCGTTTCAGGGTTGCATATATGTTGGGGTTCTGATGCTCGAATGAGAAAGTGACAGTAAAGTTCTATTGCAATGTCGTCCATGTTGTAGTTCCTTTGCGCAGTTCCTGATCTATATACCAGTTCGTTGGTATGCCCTCTAAAGTGTGAATGAAGTGGTGAGGCCATTCCTCTGGTGGTGTCATTTTCCACATATTTTTGCACTCCAAGTGTTTCGTGGTGTTCCTAGTCCTCCATATCTCTGTTGTTTGTTGTTTTTCTATTTTGCATCGAACCTTATGTGCAGTAATCGCTTACATTGGTACCAATTTGTGATAGTATCCTTGTGTGTGCCCCACCATCTTGCGGGTGTGGCCTTAAATGCTAAGTCCAGTGCTAGTAGCCTCTGGTTCTCTAATACTTCATCTTCATATTGTGTCAAGAATGTTTCCAAATCATTTAGTCCATGGAAACTGGGTGGTTCTTTGATTTCTATACCTATCCACCGTACTGCGCGATCTATTCTTGCACATCTTCTCGTGGATACTTCATGTAGTCTCTGCTACCATTTTTCTAACCCGATGTCTAAATCTGTTGCGCATGAAGTAATTCTATTCCAAATAAGTACCCCTTCTGCAGTTGGGTTTACATAATCCTCCTCATGCGCAGTTGTTCTACAGAACTGGTCAATATTCTCTAAGTCCAGGCAAGTGAGTTCTATGAACCTCTCCCCTTCTGATGGATCTAGTGGTGCTATGACCCTGTAATCTTTGGATTCAAATGTCATCTTTCTTGTCTTCAAGTTGATTATGGTTTGGTTGTCAAAACCCCAATCCAAACTGAGTAGTGTCAGGTATGGTGTTGTGCCATCTACTATTTTGATGACTTCAAAGTCTACTTTAGTACGCACCCCATCAAGATCTACTGTTACTCCTTTCAGTCTCCCTATTGGTAGGACCCTATGTTGGTTTGTTAGTTTTAATTGGACATTTGAGTATCCCAATGTTGGCTCTCCCATGCATTGCCAGGTTTTCTTGGGTAGCACATTCACTTTGGATCCTAGGTCGAGTATGATGTCTCCCATATTAAAATCCCCAATGTTAACATTCAGCCTAAATTCCCTACTTGTTCTTCTTCTTGTGTGTAGATGATTGGAAATTTTTAGTTCTAGCTTTTGTTTCATCTCACTACTACATTTCTCTAGGATGTTTTGCAAGATTTTCACAGATGAAGGATCACTTAGCATTTTTATGCACGATTGCAAAAATTATTTGATAGTACTTACTTGTCCCTTGGGTGGAATTCCATTGGTATGATCCAATGATGAAAAAATTTCATATGTTGGGGCTTCATGGACTGGTTGTGCAATGGAAATCAACGTTGTGTCCACCTTCTAAAATTATTTTCTGTCTTCCTCAAAAGTCTCCTCCTCTTTGGGCGTGTCAAACATTTTCCTTGGTTCGGTGTTCTTATTTACCCATTGGTTCTGTGAAGGTTCCTATCAGACTGTGTCATTTCCTATCTTCGTTCCACCACGGGTGACTATATTGATGTTCTATCCATCCTCCCTTGCTTCGGCTGAAATCCATTGAAAATTTAGATTGTTCTGGGTCCTCTTTTCCTAGATCTTTTCTAATAGTGTCAGACATTCCTTTGTCTCGTGATCCGATGCACGACAATACATACAAGTCGCTGGCAGCAGTGGGCATTCTCATGCATAATGTCCCGGTTCCTAACCTTTATGACATGTGACTGGTCCTCTGCCACGTCCAAAACCTCCTCTGGCTTGTCCTCCTCCTCGATAGCCTGCTTGGTACCCTCTTGATGTGTTGTATTGTGGTTCCTGATTATACTGTGGTTACGTCGGGTTGTAATGTGGTTGTGCGTTATTGTATGGTTGTTGCACAGTATTGTACTACTGTTGCGCAGTGTTGTATGGATATGGGGCTTGATTGAAATGTGGCGCTTCTTGCCCAATCATCATTTCAGCCTATACCCTGTATGCGTCTGATGTTATTTCCCGCATCAGCTCCATAGTTCTGCAATCTTTGTCATCGTGGCCTATTGACTTACAAAAGGTGCAATAATAATTCTTTGGAACTGTCTGGTACTTCTACATCATCATGCAGTGATAAGGGTCATGACCCAATTTCTTGTTTTTTTCTCACCATAGTCCTCCCTGTGGTAGAGGGTTTGGCATGCTTGTTTCCATATACTGCATGAATTTTGGGCATTCCTTCTTGTGGTGTCCTTCCGTCCTGCATGTGGTGCACCAAATAGCTTCTCTTTTTTCCTTGTTCTTATTCTAGTTCAACTAAAATGTTAGGTTCTTCAAATCCTCCTTCAATTCTTCAATAGCTGGGTCTATATGTTGGTACTGGTTCTCTTCCAGCTGCAAATCTTCCTGTAGAGCCATAGCCTGCATCTGAAACTTCTATTGTCGTAAGGGATATTTTAGGTGTGGGAGTAGTGAGTTGACAAACAGGTGTCAGTGTTGTATCTCGGTCATAAGGTTTTTTAACTTCCCCTTCAGGCTCTTGAATCTCTCGTCAATCTCCCATACAGACTCTCTTGGTTTCTGTCTTATCTCGATCATCTCATTCATGTACTAATTCTCTTAGCTCATTTTGTGGAACTCATTAATCAATAGCTTCTTATTGTCTGCCAGTGTCCTCATCATCCCAAGGGAATTGTTCATACTCATGTACCAGTCTAGTGTGTAGTCTCTTATCATGATCTCTGGCTGTGCAAGTTTGGTATCTTCATTAGTTATTTGTATTGCCTCCCAGATCTTTGCACAAATGAACAAATGCTTCTCAGGGTCTTCTGTTGCTTCTCCTCGAAATTCTAGCAATCTGATAGTGGGATCATGTCCTGCCATTCTAAATACTGAACTGCTACCTCTGTCGCGTGGTGTAGATACTTGACTAGTACTGCCTGAATTGGCTCCTCTAGTTGTTTCTCTTGCGGTAGATGTACTTCTTGCTATCGGAATTCCTCAGAACTTAGGTTTTTGAAATGGTGGTGTTCTCTTTGGTGTATTGGTTGCACATGGTTTTATGGGTTCCACACTAACATTAGTATGGAAAGGATGGCTATCTTCTCCTCCCATTCTTGGGCCTCTTGTTTTCCTCTCATAGGTTGCACGCATGATTTCCTCAATCTTCTCCATAGCCCGGAGATCCTCTACCTCTTCCTCATCGCTTTCCAAGACCTCCCTCACGGCTACGACTTTCTTCTTGGTATTCACCTTGTATTGGTAGGGTAATCTGCTACGCATCGTTTCTGATGACACCAAGATCCACTGAAGATGGTCGTCATCCATCAATATTGGGTCCAAGGGCTCTTCCTCCTTCTTTCTTTATCCTCACCTCCTTCCATTTATCCTCTCTCTATCAGTGCTTCCCCACTTCCCCCATGCACACAGGAAATTCTAGCTGTCTGATTCCATTGGCATTACCCCTTTGTTATATAATAGCATCTTAATAGAAGTATAAAGTGATCGAATGTACCTTCCATGGGGTCTGCATATAAATTCTTGTTTTGATGCGCTGTATGACTTTGTTGTGTTGACTACAAATTCTGTGATGAATCCTACCACGATACTGTCAAGCCAAAAGTCGACTGTGCGGGTGAATTTGTTGTTCACCTACTGTTATAACCCTAAATTGCACCATACATGCTTACCTGGCATCAGGCCAACTCATATCCCTTCTTTGCCAAAAACTACTGAACAACTCTTCTAAAAACTCCATTTTTAAAAGTACACGCTAGCTGGCCCACTACAGCCCGCGTGTACCAAAAAGTACACGCTAGCAGGCCCACTACAACCTGTGTGTACCTTCAGAATCACAAAAAAAGGAAAGTTGTCGATGGGACAAAAAGCTATGGGTCAGTTAACTGAAACTCCCGGCCATGCATGGTCGAGGGTTCATCCAAAACCCTAGCTCCTTCTAGCCTATAAAAGAAGGGGTAAGGGTACCATTTGGAGGAGGAAAAATTATAGTGAAGAAACTCTTCTCATTTTCCGAATCCATTTTCCCAACCCTTTAGCCTTTTCTCAATCCTAAGGAGAATTAACGCAAAGCAGTTGGAGGACAAAAGAAGAGGAGGAGCCCAGGATCAGGATCAAGGAGCGGTGGTCAGTCTTGACTTTGATTGTAAGTTGAATCATTTTGAAAATAATAAAAGAATACTTTTCCTGTCCCAATGCATGAGTTACCTATGATTTGTTTAATTTATGCTTAATTTCTAACCCTCAAGTAGAAAAGTAGCATGCATGCGTAGTGTTTTGTCTTGATTGCAGGATTATATTTGGAAGGAGCAGCGCAAGTAAGCGGGCAAAGCGCAATAGAGGATCTACACCAAACACTAGAAAAAAGGTTAGTAGTTCTTTCCATGCATGTATTGTGAAAGAGGGGTTTAAGTTTTAGGTGGTAGGTTAAAAAGTAATTTTTTTACGATCAAAATCTGCATGCAAGTCTGACCCTAGTTTGCTAGTCCATAGGGTATTTTTCCCAACAACACCTACCGTAACTGCTCAACCTATACTGGGGTCTAATCTAGTTGTCGGATCCGTTTCGTTGCATGGTGTTGGTTAACTTGTATGGCTTTTCTCTACTAAATGTGTCATATACCTAGGGTTCATATCTTTAAGGGTACCAACAAAGCCTAAAACTATCGGCCCTTCTGTTAAAGCAAAAGGAATCATAGTACACATGGCGCATTGTGCAATCTCACCCAAGATAGCTTTAAATGGGTGGCTGTAAGAATCAGATGTTTACAGCCTAGGATTGAGCATGAGATAGGGGATCTATATTCTAAGCCATTAATTATTACTTGTATTACAAACTACTGTTATCTTCATTTATATTCTAACCTTCGTGGTATATTTTCGTTATATTCCCACAACAGTTAACCAAGCAATATAATAACTCATTCATTCATTGCATACAACATTTAACTACCAAAAATATGACAAAGATATGTATGCATTCATCACATTACACAAGTATTACCATGGTTCACCCCCTCTTGAGCTACATCCACAAAGATTTGGCTCTTGGCTCTCTTATTATGGTAGTTCTACAATTCTCGCGCCTTGCGCTTACAACTCTCCTCAGATGGGTAAGATCTCTGTGAGGTGAACTAGATTGCACCAGGCTCCTCAGCCTGCGATCTTATCCTTGAGATATACCTTTTATATTCCTCTTAGCTCACTTGATTTATAGAAAATAGTACATCTAATAAAAAACATTACATAAAACGATCTCAACTCTACAACAATAATAAATCTCAACCTTATCGAATCTCTCCGATCTCCAAACTCTTCTATGATACCTTCGTATCTATATTTATATCTATCGGGATCTTCAACCATTTGCACAAAAACATTACAAAAAACCTAACCCTACTTTTGTTAGGTCTTCCTTCTCCGCGTGCATTCATTTCTTCCTTCCAACTATCACCTTCTTCTTGCATGCATGCGTGTTGTGCTTCTTGTCAGTTGTCGCTTTCCTTCTGCATGCTTTCTTTCCCACAATTGCTCTTCCAGCTGTCATTCTTCTTTATGCATGCTTTCTTTCCCACTTCGGCCTACTGCCAACAGTCCCCCAACACTGACATGTGACTCGTCCTGAGTCACCTAATCTTTCTGAGCTACCTCGATCTCTTCGGTGATTATCTGGAACTTTTCCCTCAGCTCTGTTGCTTTTGTCAATGCCTGTGCAGTCTTCTCCTTAATGGTGTCCATTACTTGAACTATCGCTTCGTCGCTCAATAGTCCTACGCATTCTACCTATTCTTGTGCCATTTTTGTTCTATCTTCTTCTGCCTGTGTGAGTACTTCAACTACCCGTTCCTATAGTGGTTCTATTTGATCCTGACATTCATGTTTTTTTTTTTGTGCAGTGATAATTTTTGCCTTCATCTTTTTCAACTCGTGCATCCCCTTGACGCGTTCTGGTATTGATATAGTATTTTTCCTCTGTCTGAGTTCTTGGATCGATGCATTGATCCTTTCCTCTTCCTTGTCCTAGCATTGAACCTATGGATCCTCCTCCAGTCTTGTCCAAAATTGCGTTGCTTTTTCGAGCAAGTCAGATGTTGTGATAACCTACTTCTCCATCTCCTGTATTTGTGTTGTTGTTGCCTACCTCCTTTTCTCCTTTACTATCGGTGGAGTTGTTGGTGTTAGCTGTTCTTAGAGATCCCCAATCTCCTTCTAGTATCGAGCAATTGCCTGTGCAATTGGTCGATATTTTTTGTGACTGGGAGTTCTTTTCCTTGTGCACTATTTGGAAGTTTCCCAAAAATTTCTCCCACTCTGTGTTCCAATTTTTTCTTGTGTTCCATCTCCTTCTGAGTTTCGGATTTGGCCTGCTCATACTCTTTTTCCAGCGCTTCCCGCTACTTTTTTTCTTTCTATAGATCGACGAAGTTTTTATGTGCCCAAGACTACATTTAGTGGTCAATGCTAACCTATAATTTGTGTAGTGCCCTTGATGGAATCTGTGTCAGGACCAATTGAATGTGGTCCAAATCCCTCAGTGGTGTATGTCCCACTATTTCATCCATTCATAGCATGCTCAGTTTTATGTGGACCATTGCATTTGCATGTGGTATTGGAAGGGCTGGGTCTCTTTCCTCAACCTCCACTCTTTCGTTGGTTTGTGTTGTCAATGGATTTATGCCTCTGTTGCTACTTGCTCGTTGGGCCTCTTCAAGTGTCCTGAGGAGCTGTCCTATTTCTGCCATCTCTTTTTGCAGATTATCCCTGTGATGTGCTGTGTGGTCGAAGTCTTCTGCTAGGCAATACTAGACCATTCCGGCAATCATTTCTCCATTGTCCTATATGATCGTATAGTCCGGTGACGCTTGTTGTGCCTTTAATTTCTTGCACGCGCCTGCGGCCTATACAGTTTGTCTCTTAGTTCCCCCCGGCTCCTGTGTGATGGGGTTTGAGGTGGTCTCTTATGCTCCCTTAGCTTGTTTTGGCTATTCGTTGGTCTCTTTATGCCCCCCCTGGGTTCCTATCTGCTTTAACCCTTTGTTTTCCTGAGTCAGTTTGTTTTGGCCTGTTATTGGTTTCTTGGGCAATGGGATTTGCAGAAGCTATGTTTTCGCCTGTGCTGCTTCTCCTTCTGCAGGTCCTTCTGGTACTTTCTAGGGAACGTATGGGATCCTCCATTCATCAAGCCATTTGTTGATGACCATGCCTATATCAACTTCTATGATGTAGTAGCACATTGATAGCGTTTGTTTATCTAGATCCTACCTTGGTTGTATCCACATGGCTTGACGTGTAGCCCAGAAGTTAGCGATGTCCCCATATCGCGCAACAACTTTTGGTGTTATTCTCCATGACTAGCTAATAGATTCCTGCATGTCCCATAGGTATGCTTCAAAGATGATTCCATTGTCCCTCTTCTATCTAGCCTGTGGCGTAGATCTCAGTACTAGATATCTCACTCCCGCTGATTGTGGTCTTATAGCAAAAACTACATACTCTGATTCCCACCATGCCATGAAGGCTATGGGGGTGAATAGCCATGAGTAATGGAATTCTGTGCCAAGTTCCTGCGTGTCCATGCAGTCCACTTGAAACAAGTTTAAAAGATAAGGCGCCCAGCTCACGAAGGTGCCTTCTGCACACTGAACTGCAACTACGATGACTCCTGTCAGTACTTCGTCTTTGCAGCATTTTATTAACAACTTATAGGATAAGGTCTTTGCACCCAATTGTGTTGTTGCATTGTTGATCTGTTTGATTATAATGCCTCTTGTCCCTTTGGCGGTACCATATTTCTTCTTCATTTCCATGGCTAATGCTTTCTCCTTGGATTTATCGTCCAAAATCAGTGCAAGATCCATACCACGGATGGGTTGTATTGTTATCTACGTAATAAGCTCAATTGTTATGGGGACGGGTTTGTCCAGCCATATATCCCCTCCATGCATAACTGCTAACATCTCCTTAACGCATGATGTCACTTACTAGCCTCTTCCAAAGTGCGGAAGTTTCAGAAACCCTAAAATGTCGGTTCAATCCAATCCAACTACCCATTGATGTGGTTGGTTGATTGTTTCTTCAATTTGGTTGACCGCTATGTTCTACATAAAAACCCTTGGTGCAAGTTTTGGGTACTTGGTGTCGTCCGAGACATCCTGGTTGGAATACTTGATCTTCCCAATGTGACCCAGTAGCTTTGGTTCTACCTGGACTCCCTCTAGTATGCGTGGTAGAACAATTTCTACTGCTAGTTTCTTGCAAGCTCAGCTCGGTATCAGAACTTTTTCTTCCTGTTGTGGTGGTTGGTACAAAGTTTCAACAATTCCTATTTATTTCCATGTAAGCCATTATGGCCAAGCCGAGGTAGTTTTTGTGGTCTCTTCTATTGGTTGACTGAGGTTGGGTACCTGCGACTCGTCTGGTTTCCCTTCTGATCCTTGATTCTATGTCATGTCGTTACCTTCCGTGGTTGGTTCAGTTCTTTCTGGTTGCACTTCCTATTGGGGTTCATCTTCCTTGTTCTATGGTTCCTGTGCCTCTGCTTGTGTGTCCTCTTTTAGTTCCTCCAGTTGTGGTTGTTGAATCTCCTCCAGTATCAGTGTAGAATTCACTGGTGGTATATCTAGGAATGGGATCTCATCGATATTGACGATCTCCAGTTATTGCTGCTCGTTTTCTTCCAGCAGTCTTTGTGACCTAGTCTGAACTCTAGTCGGGTGTTCTAGCCTGGTTCAATAGAATTCGGTGGTGCCATAGTAGTAAGTGTTGAACGTCTGTTGATTTTAGAGGATTTGGGTCTCACTCTGTTCGTTCGAGTTGTTGTTACTCTTTCTCTGTTCTCCTTTCATAAATAAACAAGTTGCTTTTGTGCTCGCATGTTGTATGGGATTTCCATGAAGCTTATCGAGGATGATTCCTCCATGATGCGTTTAATGCACCATAACTGTGGGTTCAATGCATTTGTGGTAGTTTCGTACTTACCATTATGCTTCTTTTGTCGTTTCTAGTTGGCGTGTTTTAATGTGACGTTCCATCAGTCCTTGCCGTGCCTTAATTCTACTTAGTGTTGTCCTAGAATCCTTCTTTTGCCAAATTTTTGTTTCCCACTCATTTATCTTAGGCATGTAACCGTTTATCTTACCTTTACTGCATTCGTGTGTCAGGCGTCTTATGATTTTTCGTGGATTTTTTTTTTACTGTGTGGTGGTTGTTCGACTATCCCTATACATCTTTACCCATCTCCCCTTTATCATTTCTCTGAGGTCTATGCCTGCTAAATATCTTAATTGTACAGCTCCTCCATCTGTTACATATTTGACCTCGTATGGTCCTAACCAATGCATTCTCATATTTCATGGGTGCTGAAATGATTTGTTGTCATAGAGAAATACTAGATCTCCTTCCTTGAAAGTCTTCTTCTTAATGTGTCGATCGTACCATGCTTTGTCTCTGGCCTGCTACAATCATTGATGGAATCCTTCCAGGATTTGGTATTCTTCCATTGCTAACAGCTAGTTCAGTCTTTCCTGTATTACACCACATTCTGTCATTTGTGTGATAGCGGCTACACGTAGGTTGGGTACTAAAAATTCTAATGGCACTACCGCTTCTTGGTCGTAGAAAAGTTTGAATGGTGTATTCCCTATCAAGTGCTTACATGTCATCCTTTACGCCCATAATATTGTTGGACTTTGAGGTCCTAGTCATCTCTATTGACGTTGTAGATCTTCATCAATGTGTTCTCTAGAATTTTGTTGAAGGCTTCTACTGTGCCATTCACATGTGGGTGATACAGTGTGCTTCTCTGATGGTGAACTTCAAATTCTTCAAGCATCGCGTGGATGGTGCTATTTCTAAAATGCATTTCTTGGTTGCTCATCAAAACTCTTGGGCACCCAAACCTAGTAATTACTTGTTCAAATGAGAAGTGTGCAGTGGTCTCTGTGTTGTAGTCTTTTACTGGTGCAGCTTCTGCCCATGTTGTTAGGTACTTCATCATGGTGATGATGTATATTTGCCCTGTTCTTTTGGCTGGTGGGTTAATAGGTCGCACAAAGCCTATTGCCCATTTATCAAATTCCTTTAATGTCACTTTTGGTCGTAATGACATCTCATCCCTTTTGTTGGGTTTGCCTACCCTTTGACAGACATCACATCCCTGAAAATACTCTTTTGAGTCTCTATGAATCGTTGGCCACCATAATCATGGGTGGAGTACCTTCTGTGTGGTCTCTTTTCCTGCATAGTTTCCTCCTTCCAATCCCTCGTGGGCTTCTGCTAAAATTCTTGGTCGTTCATTCTCTAACATGTGCGTTCATAAAATTCTATCTACGCCCATTTTATATAGATGTCCGGCGATCAGTTGATAGTCAGCTGCACGAACTACCAAGTTATTCTTTTGTTCGGTGGTATAGTATTGTGGCACGGTACCTATGCTCAAGTATTGGATGATCTCTATGAAGTGGTCATCAACAATCTGTACTGAGAATAACTATGCATCCGAAAATTTGTCTTCTAAGCTCATGGGTTCTTCTCCATTTGTGACCCATGATAGGTGGTCAAGTCCTACATTTAGTTTTCCTAGTTTGATGATTACTTCAAAGTCAAATTCCTGAAATACCAATAACCATCAACAGATTATCCCCCCCAACATTGGCTTGTTGACGAGGTATTTTAGGGCTAAGTGATATGTAAACATCTTAAAATGTTTTCCCAATAGGTAGTGTCTGAACTTCTAAAGTGCATAAAACATAACTAGGACTTCTCTTTCCGTTGTGTTATAGTTCTGTTCTGAATCGGATAGTTTTCTACTTGCAAATGCTATCGGGTGATCCAAGTCTCCTGCTCCTTGCTGCACTAAGATATCTCCAAGTGTTATCATTGATGCATCTACATGTACATGGAATGTCTTTCCCCAGTCTAGAAATACTAATATCGATGTAGTGACCATCTTTTCCTTCAAGGTATCCAGACCATGTTGACACGCGTCGTTCCATTGGTACTTTTTATCCTTCCTTAATAGTTTTTCCATTGGTGCTATGATCTGTGCATATTCTTTGATGAATTTCTGATAGTATCCTGTGTGTCCTAACGTCGCTCGTAGCTAATGGATTTTTTTTGGCATTGGTAAATTAACGATGACTGCGATCTTTTTTGGATCGACCAATCGCCCTTGTTTGCATACTATATGGCCCAATAGTATCCAAAACGGTGTTCCAAATATACATTTCTTTATGTTTAGTGATATCTGACATTATTTTTGGGATCAACTGCGTAGTGTAAGTCATTAATCTATAACCCATATTCATGAGTATTAGTCTCAACTGACCAATAATTCTCATGATTTGAATAGTCCACTTAGCACTCATTGCATCGGGTGATGCTCACAGGGGTGAAGAAATGGGATTGAAGCCAACNTGGTAAATTAACGATGACTGTGATCTTTTTTGGATCGACCAATCGCCCTTGTTTGCATACTATATGGCCCAATAGTATCCAAAACGGTGTTCCAAATATACATTTCTTTATGTTTAGTGATATCTGACATTGTTTGCATTGTTCTAGCATCAAGCGTAAAACTTTCAGTACATGGTTTTTCAACAGACTATAGACTGTCAAGTTGTCTAGGTATACTTCAAGAAACTAATGGATGAATTATTTAAATGCTGTGATAACCACTCTGGAGAATATTGTTGGTGCATTCTTCAGTCCAAATGGCATGACTGTATATTGGTAAGATCCCCATTCCGTCATGAACGTGGTCTTGTATCTGTCCTCTTGTGCTATCTTAATCTGGTGGTAGCCTGAGAATCCATCAGTAAATGAGTAAGCTTCATGTCCCACCACATTATCTAACACTTCATCTATGAACGGTGTAGGGAATGGGTCATATAGGCTTGCATCATTCAATTTACTCAAGTTGACGCATATCATAATCCCTTTTCCTTGTTTCTTGTCCTGTATGACCATCGGGCTTATCCATTTGGATTCCTCGACTGGTTCAATTATGCTGACTTCAAGCATTTGGTCGATCTCCTCTTTAACTTTATGTTTATATATGGGGCTCAGTCTATATGGTCGTTGTCTAATCGGTCTCGCTTCGGATCTTAGAGGTATTTTCATATCTCCCAGTTCTCCTGCTATACCCTTCATCTCTATAATGATGTAGGAAATAAGTTGATGTATTTGCGCAATAACTCGGTAATGCTTTCCACTGTTGGCTCAGCCCAGTAGTCTCCAATGCTAGCCATTTTGGGATGTTCTGTTGTTCCCATGTTAACTTTATTTACCTTGATTAGTGCGGAAATAACTTTGGATTCTATGGGTGGTCCATTCACATCTCTTTTTCCTTCTACTTCTTCAATCTGAATGTCGTGCAAGTCATCTTCGTTTGGTGCTTCCTACTGTACCTGGTAACATGACAGTAGTTCCTTGACTGTCTTCTTATTTCGTTGTTTCTCTTCGGTAATAAGTTTTATTTCTGCTTTTTCAATGGATATGACTCCTCTGATCCATTTCAAGGCTGCATCTATGTTGGAGTTCTCATGCTCGAATGAGAAAGTGATGGTAAAGTTCTGTTGCAATGTCACCCATGTTGTAGTTCCTTTGCACAGTTCATGATCTGTATACTAGTTCACTGGTATGCCTTCTAAAGTGTGAATAAAGTGGTGAGGCCATTCCTTTGGTGGTGTCAATTTCCACAATGTTTTGCACTCCTCTGAGTGTTTCGCTGGTGTCCCTATTCCTTCATATCTTCGTTGTTTGTTTATTTTCTATTCTACACCAAACCCTATGCATAGTAACCTCTTACATTAGTATCAATTTGTGACAGTCTCCTTGTGTGTGCCCCACCATCTCGCGGGTGTGGCCTTGAGTGCTAAATCTAGTTCTATTAGCCTCTAGTTCTCCAGTACTTCGTCTTCATATAGTGTCAAGAATGTTTCCAAATCATTTAGCCCATGGAAAATGGGTGGTTCTTTGATTTCTATGCCTATCCATCATACTACGCGATCTATTCTTGCACATCTTATCGTGGATACTTCGTGTAGTCTCTGCTTCTAGTTTTCTAACCTAGTGTCTGAACCTGTTGCGCATGAAGTAATACTGCACCAACTGAGTACCCCATCTGCAGTTGGCTTTACATAATTCTCCTCGCACACAGTTGTTCTGTACAACTGGTTGATTTCCTCTAAGTCTAGGAAAGTGGGTTCTATGAACCTCTCCCCTTCTGATGGATCTAGTGGTGCTATGACCCTCTAATTTATGGATTCAAATGTAATTTTCCTTGTCTTCAAATTAATTATGATCTGGCTGTCAAACGCCCAGTCCAGACTGAGTAGTGTCAGGTATGGTGTTGTGCCATCTACTATTTCGATGACTTCAAAGTCTTCTTTAGTGTGCACACCATCAAGATCTATTGTTTCTCCTTTCATTATCCCTATTGGTAGGACCCTATGTTGGTTTTCTAGTTTTAGTTGGACATTTGAATATCCCAATGTTGGATCTCCCATGCATTGTCAGGTTTTCTTGGGTAGCACATTCACTTCAGATCCTATTTTGAGTATGATATCTCCCATATTGAAATCCCCAATGTTATCATTCAATCTAAATTCCCTACTTATTCTTCTTCTTGGGTGTAGATGATTAACAATTTTCGGTTCTAGATTTTGTTTCGTCTCGTTGTTACATTTCTCTAGGATGTTTTGCAATATTTTCATAGATGAAGGATCACTTAACATTTTGATGCATGACTACAAAAAGTCTTTGATAGTACTTACTTTTCCTTCAGGTGGCATTCCTTTGGTATGATCCAACGATGGCGGAATTTTGTATTCTAGGGATTCATGGGATGGTTGTGTAGTGGAACTTGATGCTGTGTCCCTCTTCTAAAATTCTTGTCTGGCTTCCTTAAATGTCTCCTTTTCTTTGGGCATGTCAAACTGCTTCCTTGGTTCGATGTTCTTCTTTACCCATTGGTTTTGTGTAGGTTCTTGTCGGACCGTGTTGTTTCCTATCTTCTTTCCTCCACAGGTGACTGTGTTGATGTTTCGTCCATCCTCCCTTGCTTTGGCTAAAATACATTGAACATTCTAGTTGTTTTGGTTCCTTTTTTCCTGTTTATTTACTAATAGTCTCGGGCATTCCTCTGTCTCGTGATCCGATGAGCGATAATACATACTGATTGTTGGCGACAATGGGCATTCCCATGCATAATTTCCTGGTTGCTGACAGTTGTGACATGTGATTGTTCCTCTGCCATGTCTGAATCCTCCTTTGGTTCGTCCTCCTCCTCGATAGCCTGCTCAGTCCCCTCTCGATGTGTTATATGGTGGTTCTTGATTATACTGCATGGTGTTATACTGGGGTTGCACTAGGTTGTATTGTGGCTATGCGTTGTTGTATGGTTATTGCGCAGTGTTGTATGGAGTTGGGGCTTGATTGAACTGTGGCGCTCCTTGCCCAATCATCATTTTGGCCTGTACTCTGTATGCCTCTGATGTTATTTCCTGCATCAGCTCCATAGTTCTAGAATCTTTGTTATCATGGCCTACTGACTTACAAAAGGTGCAATAAGAATTATTTGGAACTGTATGGTACTTCTGCATCATTGTGCAGTGATAAGGTTCGTGACCTAGTTTCTTGCATATTTTGCACCATAATCCTCCCTGTGGTAGTGGGTTTGACATGCTTGTTTCCATATACTGCACAAATGTTGGACATTCATTCTTGTGGTGTCCTTCTGTCCTACATGTGGTGCACCAAATGACTTCTTGTTTGTCCTTGTTCTTGTTCTGATTCAACTGAAATGTTAGGTTCTTCATATCCTCCTTCAATTATTCAATAGTTGGGTCCATCTGTTGGTATTGGTTCTCTTCTAGTTGCAAGGCTTCCTGTAGAGCCTTGGCCTATGTCTGAAACTTCTGTTGTCGTAAGGGATATTTTAGGTGTGGGAGTAGTGAGTTGACAAATAGGTGTCGGTGTTGCATCTCGGTCATAAGGTATTTTAACTTCCCCTTCAGTCACTTCAATCTTTGTTCAATCTCCCATTTAGACTCTATTAGTTTCTGTCTGATCTCGATCATTTTATTCATGTACTGGTCCTTTGAGCTAAGCTTATGGAACTCATTAATCAATAGCTTCTTAATGTCTACCAGTGTCCTCGTTGTCCCATGGGCGTTGTTTGTGTCTAGACTCATGTACCAGTCTAGTGCGCGGTATCTCAGTGTGATCGCTAGCTACACAAGTTTGGTATCATCATCAGTGATCTTTTTTGCCTCCCAGATCTTTGCACAAATAAATTAATGCTTCTCAGGTTCTTCTGCTTCTTCTTCACAAAATTCTGGTAATCTGATCGTGAGGTCATGTCCTTCCATTCTAAATACTAAATTGCTACCTCCTTCACATGGTGTAGATACTTGAATAGTACTGCTTAAACTGTCTCCTCCAGTTTTTGATCCTATGGTAGGTGTACTTCTCACTATCGGACTTCCTCCAAACTTCAGTTGTCTAAATGGTGGTATTCTCTTTGGTTTATTAGTCACACATGGGTTTATGGGTTCCACACTGACATTAATATGGAAAGGATGGCTATCTTCTCCTCCTATTCTTGGGCCTCTTGTTTTCCTCTCATAGGTTGTGCGCAGGATTTCCTCAATCTACTCCACAGCTCGAAGATCCTCTACCTCTTCTTCATCACTTGCCAAGCCCTCCCTCATGGCTATGGCTTTTTTCTTAGTATTCACCTTATATTGGTAGGGTACTCTGCTATGCGTTGTTCATGGTTACGCCAAGATCCACTTAAGCTGGTCGTCATCATCAAGATCCAGTCCAAAAATTCCTTCTCCTTCATGCCTTTATCCTCACCTTCATCCATTTATCCTTCCTCTGTCAGTGCTCCCCCCCTTCCCCCATGCACGCAGGGAAGTCTAGATGTATGCTTCCATTTCCATTGTCATTACACCTTTGTTATATAGCATTATTTTAATAGAAGTATACAGTGATCGAATGTACCTTCCGCGAGGTTCGTGTAGAAATTCCTACTCTGCTGTGATGTAGGACTTCGTTGTGTCAACTGCAAACTCTATGATGAAGCCTACCACAATACTGTCAAGACAAAAGTTGACTGTGCAGGTGAATTTGTTGTTCACCTGTTGTAACTGCTCAATCTGTATCAGGATCCAATCTAGATGTCGGATCCAGTTCATCACGTGGTTATATTTCAACCTTAGTATCCACTCCTATAGTAGGTGGGGAAAATCCCAGAAAAAGACTTCGTGTAAATTTGTAAATACATATGTATCCAGATATTTGTGAGGTTTGAGGCTAGGGTTTCTATTATCCTTATGGGAAAACTTTATTTATTTAGTTCTCAACCAGCCTTCAATTTCTTCTTTCATGGGGTTCCACGGTCTCAACATTACCTTCTAGTGGCTGAGTAGTCTTCTAGTTTCACTCATTATTTTCTCATGCATTCTATCTCATCTACTCATTCCTCTCTTGTTCCTCTTACAATGACAATGGAACCATTTGTTGGTTAAGATGTATGGCTTCTCTCTACTCCCTGCTCCATAGACCTAGGGTTCATATATTTAAGGGTACCAACAAATCCTAAAACTATAGGCCCTTCTGGTAAACCAAAATGCAACACAGTACATAGAGAGCACTACGCAATCTCACCCAAGATAGCTTTAAATGGGTGGTTGTAAGATTCAGGTGTTTACAGCCTTGGATTGAACGTGAGATAAGGGATCTGTATTCTAAGCCATTAATTATGACTTGTATTATGAACTACTATTGTCCTCTTTTATATTCTAACCTTCAAGGTATCTTTTCATTATATTCCCACAACAGTTAACCAAGCAATATAATAACTCATTCATTCATTTCATACAATATTTAACTACTAAAAACATAACAAAGATATGTACGCATTCATCACATTACATAGGTATTACCGTGGTTCACCCCCTCCTAGGCTATGTCTACAAAAAATTGCCTCTTGGCTCTCTTATTATGGCGGTTCTGCAATTCTCGTGCCTTGCATTTATAACTCTCCTAAGATGGGTAAGATCTCTATGAGGCGAACTAGATTGCACTAGGCTCCTCAACCTGCAATCTAATCCTCGAGATCTACCTTTTCTTTTCCACTTAGCTCACTTTCTTTACATAAAATAGTACATCTAATCAAAAGCATTACATAAAGCGATCTCAAATCTACAACAATAGTAAAGCTCAACCTTAGCAAATCACTCTGAAATTTGAACTCTTCTATGATACCTTCGTATCTATATTTATATCTATCGGGGTCTTTATCCGTTTTCACAAAAACCTTACAAAAACCCTAACCCTACTGTCATTAGGTCGTCCTTCTCTGCATGCGTTCATTTCTTCCTTCCATCTGTTGCCTCCTTCTTGCATGCACATGTGCTGTGCTTCTTTCCAGTTGTAGCTTTCCTTTTGCATGATTTCTTTCCCACGATTTCTCTTCCAGCTGTCACTATTCTTTCTGCATGCTTTCTTTCCCACTTCGACCTACTTCCAACACATGGTTATCTTTCAACCTTATTATCCGCTCCTGCAGTAGGTGGGAAAAATCACAGAAGAAGACTTTGTGTAAATCCGTAAGCACGTATTTGTCCATATATTTGCGATGTGTGATGCTAGGGTTTCTATTTTCTTTCTAGGAAAACTCTAGCTCTTTAGTTCTCAACCAGCCTTCGATTTATTCTTTCATGGGGTTCCATGTTATCAACATTCCCTTCTAGTGGATCAACGGTCTTCTGGTTTCACTCACTCTTTTCTCATGCATTCTATCTCATCTACTCAGTCCTATCTTGTTCCTCTTAACACGAAAACAAAACCATTTGTTGGTTTACATGACTATTCTTCCCTACTACCTACATTGTTGACCCAGGGTTCATGTCTTTCAGGGTACCAACAAAGCCTAAAACTATCGACCCTTCTAGTAAACTAGAAGGCAACAAAGTACATAGATGGCACTGCACAGTCTCACCCAAGATAGCTTTAAATGGGTGGTTGTAAGACTCAGGTGTTTACAGCTTGGGATTGAGTATGAGATATGGGATCTGTATTTTGAACCATTTATTATAACTTGTGTTACAAACTATTTTTATCATCTTTTATATTTTGACCTCTGTGGTATCTTTTCATTACATCCCAACAATAATTAACCAAGCAATATAATAACTCATTCATTCATTACACATAGTGCTTAACTAATAAATTTATGACAAAGATATGCATCCATTCATCACATTATATAGTTATTACCATGTTTCACCCCCCCTGGGCTACGTCCACAAAGATTTGGCTCTTGGCTCTCTTATTATGGTAGTTCTTCAATTCTCGCACTGTGTACTTACACTTCTCCTCGGATGGGTAAGATCTCTATGAGGAAAACTAGATCACACTAGGCTCCATGGCCTGCAATCTAATCCTCAATATCTACCTTCTCTCCTCCACTCTAGTTCAACTTCTTTACACAATTAGTTCATTACATATCATATCAACCTCTACAAAAGTAGCAAATTGAAACTCATCAAACCTCTCTCCGATACCCGTGTATCTATATTTTTTTCTATCGGGCTCTTCAGCCATTTACACAAAACCTTAAAAAAACCCTAACCCTACTATAGTTAGGTCTTCCTTTATTGCATGCATGATTTTCTTCCTTCCAGCTGTCGTCTCCTTCTTACATGCGTGCGTGATGTGCTTCTTACCAGTTGTCGCTTTCCTCTTGCATGCTTTCTTTCCCATGATTGCTCTTCCAGATGTCATTCTTCTTTGTGCACACTTTCTTTCCCACTTCGGCCTGCTTCCAATAGGGACTTTTACCATTAACCTGAACCCCATTAACCTAATAGGGAATAGACACTTTTGTGGAATCCCTAGAACATGCTATGAAAATCAAGGTGATGATGGGATATCCTAGCATCTTGCGGGTGCTAGAACTACCCGATGACTATAATATTACGCAACTACAATTCCATATTTCTATACTAGTTGACAAAATTCAAGAACTGACCATTCCTAGAGAAATTTTCCCATAGGTATGGTGTATGGGATGATATACCAAGGGTTATACAATGATGAAATGTGCCAGACTAAGGGGTGTAGGATCCCCTCCACAATTGATGGTGCCTCCACCACTAAGACCAACTGAAGGGGTTGTGTAAGTCACATCTACAATGTCATTCCATGGCCTAGTACAGTACCATGCCTTCCCAAATCATCAGGGTACTCAAAATAATGAATATTCTGAAGTTTGTAGAAGTCACGAGCATTCCCTAAGGCACTATCCAATCCTACAAAAATACACCCTTGTCTTGAACATAATTTATTGTGAATTTAAAATTTTGTGGGTCACCTACTCACACTACCAAGCAATTTCATGCTCTGGATGCTCTTGAATACAGACTAGATCGGTCTCCATTCAGGGTCGATGAATCTCCTCAAGGATTTGGAGGAGGAAATCAAGGTGGAGGAGGTTTTAGATGTGGGTGAAACTGTGGGAGAGGACCAACTCAATGTTACAATTTCTATGAGTAGGGATATCTCACTAGAGATTTTACTCTTCTTAGACATCCTTGGTGTGCCCATTGTAGAAACAACACCAATTCCACTGAGGATTTCCTTGAGTTCATCACAAAGTGGGAAGATCATGAAAGGAAGAGAGGTGTCAACTTAATAAATTATGAGTCCTAACCTATCACTGAAGAAAAGGCATCAAAGATTAATATTATTACTAGAGGAGGAACAAGTAGTAGTGTTGATATTTACAACTCGACTCAAAGTAATATCTACAAGGTAGCACCGAAATATGTTAAATATGACCCACTTGTACAAAATAAATTATTTAAGGACATTGTCAAGATATTTTGATGGATTTATAATCTTGCAATACAAATGCATATAGACTCAAGTTGTGAGCTTCAATCTAAACTCATGGAAACTTTTGTGGAATAGATAGATCCTCCAGCAAGACCCCCACATACTATTGATTTGTGGCTCCTATTGTTTTTTAACATTTTGGATGACGAACAACTCACCAAGGAGTTGCAAAACACATTCAAGGGGACTTTAGAGATTCAAGGGAACCCATAATAGTTGATCATTTCTCATCTTCCAGAGAGAAATACAGGTAGAATACAAAGGATGAAGTAGAGATCTCGAAGATAATTTATACTAAATGCTGATATCAATGACTACGAAATTAGCAATGTTATGCTATATTTGGATTCTGACATCAAAATACTGCCAAAGAACACTTGGGAGGCCATGGGTAAGCCCAATCTCATCTATTCTCCCATTCAGTTGTGGATGGATAGTCAGTATTGTATCTATCATGTTAGGAGGGTGTAGAATGTTGAAGTGGAATTAGTTGGAGTAAATATAATGGTCAACTTCGAGGTTATATAAATCAAGGGGGAGTGTAAATATAATGGTCAACTTCGAGGTTATATAAATCAAGGGGGAGAAGGACCCATTCCCATATCTATTTTTCATCGACTGGGATTATGATAATTATGTTGTTATAGATCTTAAGAGGGAAATCATGACCTTCGAAGCAGATGGTATGAAGGTAACCTAGCCTTTATACCCTTACCAAGGTCCTCTATATATAGACCTGATCGAGGAGAACATGGAAGAATAGGCATGTTACACATTATTTTGTTGCAACCGATAATTTTCACCTATTTTCCATCATCCAAAGCTTAAAATCCATGATCACTAAAGAAAGAACTTTGCCTTAAAGAAGTCATAATTTATTTAAAAACACTATTTTGTGAAAGTGTCACATTTTGCACCACTGCAACATGCAAAACTCTTAAGTGTCAAATGTTTCACCACTGCAGATAGCGACAATGTCTCATTTTTCTAGTTCACAAGGTGAGACATTGTTTGAAAGGGAGGGAAAAGGAAGAAATTCATGATTTTTCTAGAGAGAATTTTCAAAAATGAGGTGTCCTCCGATCGATTTGGATCTCACTCGTAATCCTGATTTGGGGAGATCGTAACATCTCATCCTAACCTACTCTTCAATCTATAAAAGGAGACTTCTCTCATGAGAAAAGGTTAATAGCTAATGGAGAATAACTAGTAGTGAATAATGGTTAATATATTTATCTTGTGATTTGTGATTAGAATATTGTTCTTTGGCATTAAAAGATTATTGGGTCAAAGTATTCAGTTGATGGTGATGGAATTCATGGAAGCAATGTGGGTATTGGAGCAATGAACCATTGGAAAGATCCTCACAACACCAAGGCACTAGTTGTAACTCTTCCATTATTATTAATATAGCAACATGCTTTCTTTCCTATAAATATTTTTCATCGTAAATTGTCTTTATTACATTTCTCCTTGGTCATCTGTATAGTTTTTTTGACATACTATTGTTGCTTTCACTGGTTAGCTTGTTTTCTTATGCAGGATTCTATTCAAAAATCTTTGAATCAATCTAGGAGCTACAATTAGTGAGGAAAACCATCGATAAAGAGGTATGATCCCTTACTTATCAGTATTTCAATTGTATGAATCTAAGGAAAGTAATATGTTCTKTGTTGTTTTGTTCTAGCTTGGGTTCCCAAACTAGGGAKATTGGTTTGTGTCTACATTGACTAATTTGTCCATAAACAAAATTGGTGACCATACTGAGGAGAAAATCCTCTAAAATTTCTCTCTTGGTCTTGCTTCCTTGCCTTGTTTTAGCTTTTTAATTCATTTCCTAATACTTTTTTAGCATTAGACCTTGCAATTCATTGGAGAATTTCCATAATTTTTTGTTTTTTCAAGTTTTTATTGGTTGTCACACCCATTTGAGACATAGAGCGATATTGTCGCATTGTACTTCCATCTAGCCTACGACACTCTCTGTTGTCATAATCTATTGCGTAGTAGACTATGACACTACTTGAAAGAACAATTTTTTATTTACTCTTTCCTTCCCATATTTAATATCTGGCTCTTGCTGTGAATTTTAGGTTTTCTTAACAATCTTCTTGATAGTTTTAAAGTTTGATTTTGACCATTTGTTTCATTCTTGAAAAATTTCCATTGCTATCTTTGATTTGGAAATTTTTTCTTACTTATGAAATGGGTATAATCTCTCATATTTGTCTTCAAGTGTGTTTCAGTTTGGATTTTGATTTCTCTTACCAAAGTGTCTGGTTTTGGATTATTTGGTGAGAAGCGATTTTTTATTTTTCTTGAATACTTTATTTTCCAAAACAAAAAATTTACACATTTCCTAGATTATTTTTGCTTTTAAATAATTTTTTTGCTTTTCTATTTAGCTTTATATTTGAACAAAATTTTTTATCCTTGCACTGCATTAGTTGGAGGGCATTTTTAGTTGTTTTGAGTAGTAAATTTCTTGGTATTTATGAAAATATGGGACATTGTGCATTTAGGAATACAAAAGTTTCTCCCTCTCATAATATATCCTTCATTGAAGTGGAATATCTCATTTTCATCTCTTTGCATCATTTCGAGTCAGTAAAAACATCATATTTTCCATGTCATTTTTCCTATTGAGTAAATAATAGCCATAAAATCAACACTAGTAAAATTTATTCGAGATTTTTTGATTGGTAGAAAACCAACATTATACTAGTTATAGGTATTTGGACTAGGTTTTGAGGTTAACTCTCCAAAGAGACAAAGCAAACTTAGAATCCTAAGATAGGGAGAGAAATAAATTTTCCACATCATTGTTCTGGGTAACCCTTCTCACACAAGGGTCAATCACGAGGTCACATTGGGACCAATAGAGTAACTAACCCTGCTTTGTTGGTCTTGGTGGTGTGGTATACACATATTACAAATGGTGTGGAAAGACACTTGGAGGTCACTTGAGGGAAAATCTCAAAGAGATTTCATGTCTTAATTTCTCTTCCCTTGTGTGTATACCTAATTGTCAATTGCTTCCCCGGAATTTTGTTGTTGTAAGTGATGACCTTAGTGGATTTTATCTTTAGGGTCTATACACAAGGTGATGCTAAAGAGGAAATTTTTTTTAACCTGGGACAAACATTTTTCAAACTCACTTGAGCTCCTTGGAGGTTAATCCATGGTTTTACCATGAGGAATCTTGCACCAGGGTGTAAGTCCATTAAGCAGGTTGACAATGTAACTTTTCCACCCGATCTATCCTATCCCCTTCTCATATTGGTCTCATGATGTTGGATTTCATCACCAACTAGTGCGTCATTGTGATAAGATCATTTTTTTGTGTTTGCTTCCTAGAATTTTTAGCGAGTGTTGTTTTTTTTCSCTAGTAGACCATAGGTATAATTGGTAATTATTAGTAAAATTTGCAGTGGTAGAACATCTTCAATGTTCTTATAGAATGTAGGGTTTAGCCCCTGAACTACTAGAAATATCACAACCTAAACATTTAGACATTGAGACTACACAACTTGAACCTATACAACTGGAAAACACAGAACAATTTGAAATGGTAGAAGAATTTGAGGTAGTACAAACTGATACTTTAGAACTTGAGTAACTTGAGATTGAAAGAACATAGATTGTTGATCCTGAACCTATTGAACCTGAACTGATTGAAACCAAAATACTTGATAATTTTCCTCTTTCACTAAGTTTAGTTTCAACACTTTCACTTTCTAGTCCTTAATAGGATATTCCTTTACCAAGTTCAATATCTATCCCATCACTTGTAACTCCAAGAAAATCTATCATTTCAAACAGGTTGGAATCAATTCCTAAACATGTTAGTTCTCATGAGTTTCTCTCTTCAGAGGTTGGTCTCATTACTGTAGAAGATATCTTGGAAGAGAGCCATCTTCACTTTAATCCATGTATAATTGATTTAGAAGGACCTCTTCTTATCCAATTACCTACACCAATTATATCTCCTTGGAAGGACAAATATTGGTATCAATCCTTAATTGTCGATAATCAAACTCCATTTTTATGTACACCATCATAATTTTTCACTGGGTCGACCATGTATCAGTTGAAATATACAAAATCTATATTAGGAAGTACCAAACTGCAAACCTTACCTCTTACTATGGGTGGAACTTTTGTACACAGTGGATCTAGTGTATCTTATGATTTTGGTGGACCTTCCATATCTCTTGGGTATTAATCACTCAGTGGAAAATTTTCTATAGCTTCGACCAGTGCCTCACTTTTTCATTACCCTCCTTGGTCAAATGGTATGCCTAGTTCATCTAGTATGTCTAGTCCAAGTATGGTACACACCTCACAAACTTATGTTTCTCCTGGATCTATTCAACAACCTAGTTTGATGAGTGGGATGAGTGTTCCAATTCAATCGTCTGTAGGCCCATCTATGTCTTTGACCATTATTCAACCATCTGTAGGGCTATCTGTGTCTTTGATTGTCATTCAATCTGTTGTAGGATGCATTTTTTCTGGGGGGGAATTCTTTTGTAGGACCATGTTTTCCTACTTGGGGGTAACCTTCATTAACAAGGATAAATCCTCATTTTGGACAAAAATATCCTATTGGGAATTACTCTTCTAGAACATATCCCCCTTTTGGTCAACAACCTCCTCTTGGACAACAACTTCCTCTTGGTCAACAACCTCCTCTTATTCAACAACTTCCTCTTGGTCAACAACTTCATCTTGGTCAACAACCTCCTCTTGGTCAACAAACTCCTATTGGTCAACAACCTTCTATAGGAAACCCTATTGGAGGACCCTCTCAATTAGGATTTTCACAACCCATTGGTACCCAAATATTTAGTGGTGCTTCATTCCTTGGAATGGAAAGCACTCCATCAAATTTACCTCAAGCCAGTGGGGCTAGTGGAACTCAAGTGCCTATTGGCCCATATTTCCACACATATACTCCTTCAGCTCATGTTAATGGTACACAAGTGAATATGGGACCACCCTTTCAGGTTTAGTATCCTAGTGGAACTCAGGTGCATCTAGCACCAGCGTACTCTCAACAATGATATCCTCCTCATCTGAGAGCTAATCCTTACGTTGCTTACCAATATCCCACATTTCAACAACCTATATTTAATCAAAAGTTACCATTCCTAGAAACATTAGACTTACCCAACCTATCACAACTAACAAATGATCCCATTTTTCATTTTCCATTTTGTCCATTTATCCCTTCCAAGTTACCAAGTGATATTCCAAAATTTGATGGGAAACCTGGAGAAGACCCAACAAATCATGTCATGAATTATCATTTATGGTGTTGTTATGAGGAAAATCACTCTATGGCATGGGGTAAACCAAAAAAGATGGAAATGACTGCATAAATCAACTCTAATCTCAAATATTCTATATAAGCAAACATACTAACAAGAAAAGATAAAAATCCTACCTCATTCGGGTGTTTGATGAAGTCCTATGTTGATCACTTGACCCAAAGCTATATACCTGCAAATTTTCCTCAACAACCAAGATACACCAACATATGGTGATAATATATAAATTTATSACATATAATAGCATAATCCATCAATATTCATAACAAATATGCACATGGAATAACAATTCAAATATTTGTGAGACGTTCATTGGATGAGAAAGGAGTATTTCTATTGAAATGTAATCAACAGAAGTGTATGAATGACAAAATTCTATGTTGGCATGTTCAAAACCGAGAAACTAAGTCCCTTCCAGCTGGGCCTCAACCACTTCAATCCTCCACCAAAGGCAAGCTCATATAAGAGAGACAATGAGGTTCTCTATCAAATAGGGAAGAGCGTGGGGGTTGAACAATGTGTTCAGACTTAAAAGGACAAAGGGATGTAGACTCAATATGAAGTGAATAATTTCTCCATAGTAACTTTTCTCTCAAAGTTGAATTATTTTCCTCCTTTCCACAACTTGGATATGGCCCATTTATAGCCTTAAAATGGAATTGAAGGGTCGAGTCAGAACGTTTCCAGTATATGGAAGGTCAAGGATCATGGATCTCATGACGTGACATGGAAACATGACACCATTTTTTAATTTTGGGCACAAAACCCGATGTACGCGGGCTGTAATGGTGCAACCTACGTATACGCATGATGTGTAGCTATTAGGGCATGTATATGTGGAAAAATATTCTTTTTATCTCTAGGAATTGCAAAAAGGGACTTTGAGTATGCATAGGGAAATGGAAAAGGCCTTCTAAGAAAGTTGCATGGGGTGAGGAAAATTTTGCTATAATAGATGTCCCTTAATGTGTGAGGTCAGAGGAGTATCTGCGATGGCCGAAATATATTATAATTCCCAAAAGTGGAGTAATGGAGACCCAACTAGATGAACTCATTGCTCATAATAATATTACATTCCATAATGAATTTGTGTGCATGAATGCCAATTTGAATTACATTGTAGATCCATGTGGAATTATACCAAACAGTTGTTCATGGCCATGAATAGGCAATGCAAAGGTAGATACATGTCGTAGTTTATCATAGTCATGAACAAGGCCCAGTTGAAACCAGTCTCAAAATCATTCTGAATATATCTGTATACAATGAAGTATAATCTTATCTCCCACGATTACTGAAGTCATACAGGTATTGGTCCAATGAATGATAGCAGCAATGCAAGAAAGGTGGGACTATGAACTGATGTCTTTAAGTCTTATACACGATCCGCCAAAGGTGCAAGTCTACATCATGTGAATAAAGGAGTAGAGGTCAAACACAATGAGACTTCATTTGATTACCGATCTTTAAGGTATATAATTAAAAAACACGAGACAACCTACCAATGATGAAATTAGGTATCAAGGAACTGAGTACATTCTTACAAGTGTGGATAAATGAGTATAAGTTGATGGAAGGAGACCCACTGAAAGAAGAGCATTAAGGCATATTTCATCATTCAAAACAATGTACACAACAATATATTGATGATTTGGAGGAACTCGTATGAATAAAATGTTCACAAACCAATGACCATGTGCATCTCTTGCATGCACCAGATGCAAGCAGTGCATGAGAAAGACGCTTTGAATAGAAGCCAATAAGGAAAACTGTCGACAAAGGTAAGGAAACCACCAATAAGGCTAATGTAATCCAATACACTACATGAATCCCAATGTGTGAATAGATTTATTGTCATCGAACACAAGGGAAAACCCCCAGTAGTGACCAATGAGGAGATATCAACTGTTGGGTTCAAGGTTACCTACCCATAATGAAAGTAGGACCAAGGTGAAAGATAGGACTACAACTTCATGTAACTTTGAGACACACTGAGGGTATGGCCAACATGCAAAGTCAAGAGTTATAAGAAATGGTCAACACAGGCTTATAGACATCCTTTGAACAAAAGCATGAGACATATGGAAGACTTTGGTAGCATAGACTTGTTGATGGGGCCTAAATCCCCTGATTCAACAGCAGGAACCAAACCCGCCACCGAGGCCCAATTAGACTCTGCAACATTTGGAGTGGAATGGTTCTCCAGATCTTGCAATCTGTCCAAATTATCGATGGGATTTGTGTCTTCTAGTGAAGGCTCTTCCTTCAGTTAGGACAGTTCCTTTTTCGTATTTCTCTTGGGTGTGGCTAATATGGGAGAGAGGAAAGCCAGTACAAAACAACTTGACAAATAACAGGACAAAGGTTTTAACTAGAGGGAAGAGGTTGAGCTTGGGATAAACCGCTACTCAAACATGTAGACAATGATTCTATGTCACAGGGCCTAGTACTAATACATTAACCAAATGAGAATCCAATTACTGTCTGAGAAAAACTAATTTAATAGAAGAAAACACATAAGTAATCAAGATCATGGTAAGAAAAATAATTCATCTACCATAACATTCATCACATAACAACACAACGATTTATCCTCATCATTAAAGAAAAGAACATAAAGACATTGCACCAGATAACTTGACAACATAATTAATTGCTCTTATGCATTTACTGCATCATTCATGGAACAGGAAAGGAAGTAATTCTTCTCCAACTCCAATCACATACATCTGATGAAAATAACTTCTCTTTGGTCCAGAAGGACTTCTTAATTCACAACAGTCTCAAAATAATTATCAACAACCAAAAAAGGGGAGTTCTTACAACAACCATCGACCTTTTACTCATCAATCGATGTCTCTATTTATAATCTAAAATTCAATTGTAATTAATGACAAAATACAATTTAGGCCAAACAAAAATTGCCATGTAGAGTGATCATTCAATAGTTTCTTTCAATGGTCCACTAGAGATGTCTCTTGAAAAGGGTGGCTTCTTTCATATTCAGACCTGTTGATAAATAGATTTTCACAGGTTTGAACCCATGGGAACCTTGTTGTTCCATAGGAGAAGCATATGCTCCTCGGATGTCTACTTCATGCGCCCGAAATTTTACCAAACTGGAGTTCAATAGTTGCAGCATGGCTTGAGCTCTGATTGGATGACCTACGAATTGTTGCACTTGTCCTGGCATTGCATCGGTGACTTTTGTGCACCCTTCGGCCCAGAGAAAGTCTTGTATGGAGTGTGTCTCGAACACATCACTCAGTTTAGTGAATTCATCAAGAGTGACAAATTTAGGGAGATCGACATCTTTCATTACTTTATTAATTTTACTCCAGTGTTTCTGGCACTTGGCCCATTGCTTTTGGATTTATCGGTGTGGGTCCCAGGTCATCTTCACCTAGTATTCAACGTATTTCTTCATGTGGTTGAAACTACTTTTTCCAACCAGTCGAATGCCATGATTTTCCTTTTTTCACCCCTGCTGGACTGCTTCAATGTATTTGAGTCTCTCTACTGCTAATTGTGCCTTTTCGTGTCATTTTTTCATCTCTTTGCATGTCGCGAGTTCCATAAGAGTATCCTCCTAGAATTCGACTATGTTCCCGGTCAACAGGTGCCTTTCCTTGTTGAACTCATTATAAAATCCATTGAATTCTTCCTTCATATATGCAGTGGTCTATGTGGCCCCTTTATAGTATTTTACAAGATGGCGTAGGTGTTCGAAATCCTCCCAGGTGTCATCTAGTTCCTTTTCATCTCTCCTGGCTCTGTCCTAGGTGACATCTGAGAGGGATTTTCCTACGTCGATCATTTCAGACGTGTGAGCATCTGCAATCTTGATTAGGTTCTCTTCTATGGTAGCCACGATGGATTGATCCAAAGTGATCCTTCACCTCTTCACGGTCTTTTGAACGATGGCCTTCCTCTTTTGATCGTAAGAGATCGCATAGATGTATGCTACTTCATCTACGGGTTCTAGTATCTGTTGATCTCCCCATGAGAGGCTATTCCTCAGACTACCTGTGGTGTATATTTTCTCAAGAGTGGTCTCTCAAATTTCTTCTCTCTGTTTTGTGGGTTCGTCCTCTTCTTGTCATTCGCCTGGGACTTGAATATTGGGCGTGATGGAGGCATCAGACACAGACTCATTGTTTACTTGTTCATCGACCTTAGAGATGTTGATTCTCTTTTGCAGAGTTTCACCACTCGGTCTTTCTTTTACTTCCTGTCTGTCGGACTCTCTTGTGTCGAGGCCACCTTTGGACCCTGTTTCCATCTGTGAAGCCTACTTGTCTTGGACTTCGAGCTCAGGGGAAGTGATTTTCTCAGGACCCTTTTCTTCTTGGACTTGCACCAAGGTGTCATGAGAGGGTTTTGGACTCTCTTTGTCTCTGTAAATATGTATAAGAGTACTTAAGGGATTGGGCACTTGTGTCTCTATCGAGACCCGACCTGTCTCTGGTTGAGTTTTCCCTTCTTCTGAAGGATTGATCGATGATGTTGTGGGTTCAAAGTTTCCCAACCCAGGGGCATTGTCAGGGACTATGGACCCAGGATCATTTGACTCCATCGGGATACTCTGAACAACAACTGAGGCTTCATGTTCTATTAAAAGGTAAGGTTCATCCCACATCCATTTCATTAGCAACTCGGTTTCCTAAAACAACAACATACCCCTTTCTCATGCAGCTTGATCTTCTGGAAGATCCCTAATTTGTACTAGGGATTCCTGGTGAATTCTCACAGATTCAATGTCTTCTTCGAGATCACTTATTTCTTAATCCAATTCATGTGCAACTTCTTCTCCTAGGTGTCAGTTAATTACTTGAATTTCCTGCTCCAKAAATGATTCCTGCTCTTCGTGGCTCATAGCTCTAAACCTAGTTCCTGGAGGATCAACTCTCCTAGACGCCACCACATTCCAGTCTTGGGCATTTTCAGTAAATATTTCATCTTTGAACTGGTCATGGGCATAGGGATAGTAGGATGATACATGTGACACGTGYTGTAGAACCAATCCCTTGGGATCGTGTTTGCGAAATCAACTAGTTTGGAACCGAAATTCCAATTGACCTAGACCGAGTTGTTTAGCATGCGCGATATCTTTGACCTTATAGAACCGAATATGAAACCCATATGGTATGAAATCCTGCTTCTTGTCTTTTAATAAAGTTGTATTTTATCCTTGTAGGATGGTTTGATAGAAAATTTCCCCTAACACTAGCCAGTCGGGAACATAAATTGGTAATAAATGGGTGCTCTTGTGGCACCGAAAACTCTGATGTAGGTTTCCTATTCTGCCAAATACCAGTGGCCAATTTTGGCTATAACCTTGTTTGCTTCATCTGATAATCTAGGGCACTCTCTTCTGAAGAGAAAGGAGTAAATGCGTGCAATAAATTTATCACAGATAACAACATAGGATTTTTTGTACCTATTGTCCCATAGGATGCTGAAGTATACATGGACATCCAGCTCTGAAGGGTGCCAATTCAGATTCATCCCAGCAAAAGCATTCCTGACACAGATCATGTCTAGTAGATACGAAGCCATGTAGAAGGTGGGGGTATCTCCCTCCTTTAGCTACTGAGCCTGTCTTATGTAGGTGCTTAACTATTTGGAGATGATGGCACCCCAGTTGAAGCCTGTTCTTGAAGTAGCGATTGTAAGAGCCAGAGGCATCAAAGCCTCTGAAAATCGGGAACAGTCTTTTTCCCCATGTAACCTACAAAGTAAATCCATGAGGTATATGTATGGTTCCCTGAGATTGGTCATTGGGTACCAGCTAGCAGCCCGGTTTGTGAATTTTTTGTCTTCTCTCCACCAAGAAGACATGATTTTACTGGTATCGTGTGAGGCATAGAAACTTAAGATGAAATCGTTGCTCAGCTTTAGCTCAGAATATTTGAGCTTATAGTAGTTCTAAACCTCTTATGGCAGGAAGACTACGACGCACTTGTCGTTATCATCATTAATCAAACACTTTTGGGTGTCAGTGTGGTCAATGATCCACTTCAAGAGCTCAATGCACATAAATACTGGAGATCGGCTTGCCACCATGTACAGATAAGACCTGCGAATATTGGGGATTACCTCATCATCGAGCTTCCTCATTTCAGGATCGCTATGCAGGGTATATTCGAGGGGTTCTTCTTTCTTGATTTTCTTGAAAACTTCTTCCCAATGAGGAAATGCCATCTTGGCTCCAATACTTGCCTCCATGTCTCCGAAAGTTGGGGGCTAGAAAAAATCCTCGTTGGTGATTCTCTTAATGATGGATACTCATTTGGGAATGAAATCTAATTTCCTTGCAACTGATGGGGAGGAGCCTTCTCCTACTTCTAATTCCTGTAGCTTAGGGGCACTCAGCGATTTCCTGATGGACATCTTCTTCAGAGGCATTATTTGTGCAATTTAAAATGCCATTTGAACATGCGTGTAGGGCAACGTTGGGTGAGAATATATAAAATGGAGCGAAAAAAAATCAATAAGCGAACCCATACCTGTAATGTTGGCTAAGACAATGGTTTTAATACTCAATGGACTTTTTCCTATGGACTGTTAGCTTCTCTCTCCTATCTGCCCTGAACTTCTTGTTGCACAGAATGGGATCATACAAAATGACTCGAAAGGAATATAACTGGGAGATACTATCAGTCATATCAGTTAGTTAATACGAGCAATGAGCACAAATTCAAAATAAACCACTATCAGATTTTCTGCGGATAAATTCTGACTGGTTGACAGCAGATGCACGGATGGAGATGCGTTGTATCGGCAAGTTTAATAGTTCCTTTTGATTCGCGCATGACTCAGTAACTAATGCGTGATCCACAAATTAACTGAGAATCATAATTGCGACGTACCTACCACACTATGAGCTCAACATGTCTTGTCTCGTCACATCACTTGGCGAATGAATCGGGGATTGGTTATTATCAGAGTGTGTACTTACATTGATAGGCTATTGATGAAACTTCTGACGTGGAAGATATAGGGGTTGGCGATCGGGGGGTTTACTCTTTCTCTCGTGCGGTGCGTATTATTACACTTGTTGTCAAAGTCGATCGAATCGGTCTTCGGCAAAATCCTTCCCAAGGTTTATTCATAGGAAAGAAACATTCCATTAGCTGACACCGATGAGGGTTGGTATTTGGCTACTTTGAATCTCCAAACAGTTTTCACCACCATCATCTTCCGTCGATGCCTAAATTCTCTTGTGAGTCGGGGAAAAAATCTGGGTTGTCGATTCCTCAAGTAGTTGTTAAGTATTTTAGAGTTAAGATGATTCTTCAATGTATGTTCAAGTGAACTCTTAATCAATTAAAACATGAAACATATAAGAGAAGCAAAGGATCAATTTCAAGTCGAGGGAAAAATGGTCAAAAGTAAACTACAAGCTGGTACCCAAAGGAAATAGTCGCAGAACTTTTAGGGTGTGTTGAGTACTCAACAAATGGAAATTCACTAGGTGGACACAAAATCTGTGTTCCTCTTCCCTTTCCCTCAAGGTATTGCCAAACCTTAGAGCAAATATCTCCGATATTTATTTTATTCGTATTGACCAAAGTCATTATATATATATATATATATATATATATATATATATTATTGGAAGTATTGTTTTAGGGCTTGACCGTTTACTGGGATGGCATCAATTTTCCCCCTCATATTTTTCAACCAATAATTACCTACCCCAATCTTCTTAGCTACCTGGAAAGGCCCAAGCCATAGGTTCTAAAACTTGGAATGTTTCCCTTTGGGCTCATTCTCCCTATCCCACTTTAGGACTAAATCTCCTATTTCGAAGTTCTTTTCCTTAGCTTTATGCTTATCGAAAATATTTTCACTATCTGTTGATGAGCCAATAATTTTGACTTAGGATTTTCTCTCTCTTCTTTCATTATGAGAAGAGTGTTGATCCTCTTTTGTATGGATGACGAGGGTTCCTCATTAGAATCTTGGGCCAATTGGAGAGATGGCAGATAAAGACCGTTCGAGAGGATGGCTTCTTGTCCATAGACCAGAAAGTATGGGGAATTTCCTATGGCTTCTTTGCGTGTGACCCTATCGGCCCACAGGGCATTATGAAGTTTGTTATGCCAATTTATTTGGTTGTCAATAACCATCTTATTTAGTATCCTTACCAGGTTCTTGTTGGTTTATTCTACCACACTGTTTCCCTGAGGGTAATAATTTGCAGAGTACTTGATTATGATTCCTTTGTCTAGAGAAAACTTCGTCAATAAGGTAGAAGAGAAGTAAGATGCATTATCAAAGACTATAACACAGGGGACACCAAAACTCATGATCAACTGTTGTTATATAAATTGGATTACTATTTTCTCATTTACATGAGTCAGAGGAACGACCTTTGCCCATTTTTTGAAATAATCGGTGGCAGTATGAATGTACTTATGCAGTTTGGAAGAGCTAGGTGAAATTTCTCCTATGACATCCAACCCACACTACCCAAAAGGTCTAGAGACCATTACAGGATGAAGTGGGATTGGTGCCCTTTTTTCCTTGCCAATGCTCATTTAATGAGTCTTACAATTCCTAGTGTAGGTATGAGCATATTTGAACAAAGTGGGCCAATAATAGTTGGCTCTCAGAATTTTATGAGCAGTGGTGTTTCCTGCAAAGTGTCCCCCGGCAAGACTGTCATGGAGTTTTTTCAGCACCTTGTCGGTGTCTTCTTGTTCGAGACATCTTAATAAAACCCCATCATAATTGATCCAAAAGAGTACCGAATTTATAAGACAATATTGTGCAGATTTCAATCTTAGGGCTCTCCTTTCCTTAGGGTTGAGGTTCTCGGGACAAGCCCCGTGATACAAAATATAAGTCAAATCCTTGTACCAGGAGTCTCATGTTGGGGATATGTATGCCACTTCATTGAACCATAGTGCCATTTCATTTTCCCACATGGAATCTTCATTTGCTTGATCCTAGGCTTCAACTGAAAGCTTACATAGACCTTGTCCTTTTACTAGTTTGGCAGGTTTTATGTCTAAATCAAATTCTTGGACTACTTCCATCCAGTTCCCTCTCCTTTCCCCCATTTCTTGTTGAGTAAATAGGGATCAGACCATAGGGTGCAGCACAATCACCTTAGTGTGATTTTTGAGAATGTAGGATCTGAAATGTTTTACTTCCTTGTAGACCGCATAGGCATGTTTATATATGGTAGGATAATTAAGCTCGACTCCTTGAATATTATTACTCATAAAGGACAATGGGACCTCGTTGTTGTCATCATCTTTCTGGGTCAAAATTGAGGCGAGCGATTGGTCGAAGCTGAAAGTATACAGGTTAAAATCCCTATTGAAATTGAGACTTTGCAACACCGGGGCTCAAAAGATGGCGGCTTTGATATTGTTGAAAGAATATTTCCATTCATCATCCCACTTGAATTCAGAATCCTTGTGAATCATATTTTGCAAGGGTTTTATGATTTCGATGAAGTCGGGAGTGAACTTCCTCATGAAATTGATTTTCCCGAAAAAATACTGCATGGCCTTCTTGTTATGGGGAAGCGAGAGTTGAGCTATGGCCTTAATCCTTTCGGGGTCTATGTGAATCCTTGCTTCGGATATAATATGACCTAACAACTTTCCTTCCTTGACACCAAAGATATTTTTCTTAGGGTTCAGCGATATACCATACTTCCTGCATCTCTCAAAAATATGAGTTAAGTGTTGGATGTTCTCTTTTCTATTCCTCGAATACACTGTTACGTCATCTAAATAAACTACCACACACTTATTGATGAGTCCCTATAAATCCATGTCCATGGCCCTTTGAAAGGTTCCTCCTGCATTAATTAAGCCCAAGGGCATGTGCTTATAAGAGAAGGTTCCCATTTGGTTCGGAAGGTAGTTTTTAATCGATCTTCTTCCGAAACCAACACTTGCTTGTATCCTAAAAAACCGTCTAGCAGGGATAAAATCTATAAGCCCGACATGATTTATAGGAGTTGTTTCATCGGTGGGATAGGATAATTGTCCTTTTCTGAAGCTCTGTTGAGGTTCTAAAAATCTACACATAGTCGGATTTCTCCTGACTTCTTCCTCACTGGAACAAGATTCACTACCCAGGCGGAATGCCTAACTTGGAAAATTATCTTCGCATCTAAAATTTTCCTCAACTCTTGATACATGAGAGGTTTTAGGGATGGATAGTACTTTCAGAGCTACTGTTGGAAAGGATTCATCTTGGGTTTTAACGAGATAGTGTGTTGAATGATGCAGGTGTCATACGTTTTTAAATCCTTATAGGATCATGCGAAAACATCCTGGTATTGCCCGAATAATCTGAGGTAGGCCTTCCTCTCTTCCTTAGATACAGTTTTGCTGAGATTTACATTCTTCTAGTTCTCTGGAGTCCCAAGATTCACAGTTTCATGGAGGGGGAAAGAGCTACCAGTCTTC
>JASDQU010101165.1:290686-306759 GCA_032191745.1 Picea mariana
TCTTTTTCCCCATGTAATATAAAAAGTAAAGCCTTGAGGTATATGTATGGTTCCCTAAGATTGGTCATTGGGTACCAGCCAGTAGCCCAGTTCGTGAATTTTTTGTATTCTCTCCACCAAGACGACATGATTTTGCTGGTATTAGGTGATGCATAGAAACTTAAGACAAAATCAGTGCTCATCTTTAGCTCGAAATCTTTGAGCTTATAGTAGTTCTGAACCTCTGATGGCCGGAAGAATCCGACGCACTCGCCATTATCATCATTAATCAAACAATTTTGGGCGTCGGTGTAGTCAATGATCCACTTCAAGAGCTCAATGCGTGGAAAGACTGGAGATCGGCTTGCCACCATGTGCAAATAAGCCCTGGGAATATTGGGGAGGACCTCATCGTCGAGCTTCCTCGTTTCAGGATCGCTATGCGGGGTATATTCGAGGGGTTCTTCTTTCTTGATTTTCTTGAAAACTTCTTCCCAGCGAGGAAATTCCATCTTAGCGCCAATACTTACCTCCGTGTCTCTGAAAGATGGGGGCTGGACAAAAGGCTCCTTGGTGATTTTCTTAATGATGGATACTGGTTTGGGAACAAAATCTAATTGCCTTGCAACTGATGGGGAGGAGCCTTCTCCTACTTCTAATTCCTGCAACTTAGGGGCTCTCAACGATTTTCTGGTGGATGGCTTCTTCGGAGGCATTATTTCTACAATTTAAAATGTCATTTGAACATGTGTGCAAGGCAACGTTGGGTGAGAATATATAAAATGGATCGCAAAAAATCAATAAGCGAACCCATACCTGTAATGTTGGCTAAGATAATGGTTTTAATACTCATTGGACTTTGAACACTTCTTGTGGACTGTTAGCTTCGCTCTCCTGTCTACCTTGAACTTATTGTTGCATAGAATGGGATCATACACAATGAATCGAAAGGAATATCACCGGGAGATACTATCAGTCATATCAGCTAGTTAATACAAGTAATGAACGCAAATTCAAAATAAACCACTATCGAATTTTCTGCGGATAAATTATGACTGGTTGAAGGCGGAGGCACGGATGGAGATGGATTGTATTGACAAGTTTAATGGTTCCTTTTGATTCACACATGAGTCATTAACTAATGCGTGATCCACGGATTAACTGAGAATCGTAATTGCGACATACCTACCACACTCCGGGGTCAACATGTCTCATCCCGTCATGTCACTTGGTGAATGAATTGGGGATTGGTTATTATCAGAGTGTGTACTTACATTGATAGGCTATTGATGAAACTTCTGACGCTAACGATATAGGGGTTGGCGATTGGGGGGTTTACTCTTTATTTTTTTTGGTGCTTATTATTACACTTTATGCCAAAGTCGATCGAATCGATCTTCGGAAAAATCCTTCCCAAGGTTTATTCATAGGAAAGAAACATTCCATCAGCCAATGACTATGAGGGTTGGTATTCGACTAATTTGACTCTCTAAACAGTTTTTGCCACCATCATTTTTTGCTGATGCCAAAATTCTCTTGTGAGTTGGGGAAAATATCTGGGTCGCCGATTCCTCAAGTAGTTGTTAAGTATTTTAGAGCTAAGATGATTCTTCGTTGTATGTTCAAGTGAACTCTTAATCAATTAAAACATGAAACATATAAGAGAAGCGAAGGATCAGTTTCAAGCCAGGGAAAAAATGGTCAAAAGTAAACTACAGGGTGGTAACCAAAAGGAAATAGTCGCAGAACTTTTAGGGTGTGTTGAGTACTCAACAAGACTCAATGATGAAACTTTGTGATGCAGGAGGCACCAATCAAACACTCCATAGGTATCGGAAGATTAACTAGTCGGAGGATTAAACTCTAAGTAATGATCTCATATTCCTAAGGTCATGCTAAACCCAAACTTTGGACGAAAAGTGGACTCAAAAGTTTGTACTATGTTCAAAGGCGACACGACTACTGCCAACATGAGATAATATTCTTTTCTCGCCTGTCTTTTTTGTTTTTTCATAGAAAAATGAATGTTATGATACAGAGGAGGAAACAAGTGTCGTGATTAAGAAACTAGTTCCAATAGTGGAACATACCTATGCTCAATGCAAGGAGGTGCATGCAAGATATGGACACTTGGGGAATGTTTCCTTGTGGGGTATAGGGTGTCAAGATACAAAGGATATAGACAAGGATATGCTTGGATGATGATTTGAACTGTTGATATAATAGGCTTATAATTCAAAAGCAGGAACTAGAAATAGGATCAATACTGCAAGAGACAAAATGAGATGCAATTACAACTTGACTCCAAATAATTCCCTTTTTCATCAATTTAGTCCCCTAGGCCCAAAAAAGTATAAAACAATACCTAGGAGAACTCTTCTAGCCACTAATGAATAGAGTATTCCTTTTTTGAAATTAGTCTACTTGGTCTGAAAAAGGGTTAAACTTACACCAAATAGACATCCTTTCAAATCCAATTAACGAGTGTGAAAGAGACAAGTTCACTGAAAACTATTTTATATTTTTAATGGAGTCAAAAAAGAGCTTAACCAAGACTCGAGGATGTTTTTCTAAGAATCATATCATGGGGGGGGGGTGTGGGAAAGGTTCCCATGAAGGAATTCTATGGAAATTCAACAACTCACAGACAACTGACACAAGCTTGGGAAAACCCAAATCTTTCCAAGTCGAGGAGAATAAAATCCTTGCAGAGGTTACCTTTTCTACAATATATCGAAGAATGCCCCTTATCTAGAAGGGTGTAGAAGAAGGAATTTGATGCTACACAAGATCATTCCAGGCAAAGGAACCCTCACTAGGAATTGGAGGGAGTGTATTTGGAGAGAGTGGAATGCTCCCTTGTTCAGAAGGTATGGGACTATAAATGCTAAGTACATGGTCAAATGACGCATCACCCCCCAAAAGAAGAGTGGGATTGATTGAAGATTTCATCAGCAATGTAACTTCCTTAGACTTGTCACTCTCCAAAGGGAGAGTGGGATCAACTGAATATTTCATTGGCATGACCACTTCTTTAATCGTTGGTTGAATAGGATGTGAGACAACAAGGTCAATATATGGATCACCCACAAAAATAGGAGTGGTGTCGGTCAAAGATTGCATCGACACAACTGCTGGTTGAATAGGATGAGAGACAACAAGGTCAAGAAATATACCACACCCTAAAAGAAGAGGGGTTTCAGCCAAAGATTACATCAACATGACCATTGTATCAACCAAAGAAGGACCAGAATGTTGGGAAACCAAGGACGACTCAGAACCCAAAGGGAAGCTAGGTAAGGACCATGTTTCTTATACCACAACAGTAGCAGGGCACAAACAAGTAAGGTGATCTCCTTGTAAAATCCTACAAAGTAACTTGGGATTACGTCTTATACGTCTAGGATTCTCAATCGTATGATATCCCCTAGCATGAATTGCAGTGGCTGGTGGCATGCTCCAAGCATGACCTGCAAAGGCTAGTATCAAATATCCAACATGACTTGCAGAGGTTGGTGATGAATTTCCAACATGACTAGAAGAGGTTGGTGATGAACCTTCAACATGACTAGAAGAGTTTGATGATGAACCCCCAACATGACTAGAAGAGGTTGGTGATGAATCCCCAGCATGACTAGCAGAGGTTGGTGATCTATGTGCAGTGTGACTAACAATAACTATATGTGTGCCCCCAACATGACTTGCAGTGGTTGTTTGTTGGTATTCAATCTGACTTGTAGAGTTTTTCGACCTATCTCCAACATGACTAACAGAGGTTGATGATATAATTCCAGTATGACCCACAATGACTGGGTTGGTGCCCCTATCATGACATGCATCAGCTGGTTGTCGGTCTTCAACATGACTTGCAGAGGTTGTTGACCTGTCTCCAACATGACTAGCAGAGGTTGGTGATATAATTCCAATATGACTCATAGTGAGTAGAATGGTGGTAGTGGTTGGTTGCGCCATTTGAGACCAAGGTTTTGGGAAATACTGGTTTTGAGAAATTGTAAGCTAGGAAAGGTTATGGTATACACCATGGCCCTGTCTAGAAGGAAAGTATCCTCCTCCAAACTGATTCATAAATGGTTTTAAAGGCATCGTCACCGAGGAATCCACTTGTGAAGAGAAAGTGACATGACAAGGGTTACTCATGTGAGGATATATGTTTCACCCAGATGAAGGAAATTCATGAAGGGGGTTTCCCATACTATAAAACTGACTCTCCCCAGATGAAACACCAGAGGATAGATGGAGGTCCACCATGGGAAAAGTGTTCATAGGAACCGGCATAGTGGAAGAAGGATAGATGGAAGGGATGTAATAAGTAGAATGACTACCCATTTGAGCACTTTTTCCTGGAAAAGTGAAGCTAAGATTGGATCCATACTAAGGAATATTCCAAACTCCTACCATAATATTTGGTTGATGGATATGACTCCCACCAAATGAAAAGGGAGAATAATGAGGAATCATGCCTCCAGACCCAAGACTAGGATTCACATAAGGTGACGAGACAGAATATGGAAAGTGAGAAGACATGTCTAGCATACCAAGAGAAAAATAATTAGAGGCCCAAGGTATTGGCTAAGTATCATTATTTGGTGTACCACTCATAAATACACAAGGATTTGTCCCCATGGAATGAGAAAATACCATGGGTTGGGTGGCACTAACTGAGAGAGTCACAGGGGCTTCACTAACCATAACAATTAAGACTCACAATGCAATACAAAATCCTAAGGCCAAGTAATAATAAAAGAGCACACAAAAATAAACAAAAAGGCCAATATGCACACAAACGGGATACAATATATGAAAAGGGGCCTCCCTCCCTAAAGTAGGTATGCCTCACCCAAGAGGGGTCTGCGACTCCCTTCAAAAGATCGGAGGTATCAAAATCAGTTATAAGGGCATTCATGGGCTTAACAACATAGTTAGTCATATCCCCCCAAAGAGGTAATCCTCCATAAATTTTGTGTGTTTTCCGACCCTTATGTGACTCAAGGTACCTGTATAATAACCCCTGGAACTAACCTATGTGGTTATCTATGTCAAGCAACTAAATCCACCACAATATAACCAATGCATAGGTGAACAGTTATAATTCAGGTCCACTGTATGGGTGGGGTAACAAAGCCCAAAATATTGAAAGCACTACCTCTCACAGAGGTAAGGTACGAGAAAAACCCCCATATATGAATAGATCCCCAAAATATCTCTGATGCTAAGAAGGTATTAGAGGGATATCTCTTCAACCAACTTCACATGAACTCGTTCTTAACTATGTTGTGAGCGGATCCTCCTAACGTCATCAATTATACAATATATTTCACTGATTCCTTAATCAGACACATATGTTGAGTTTAATAGACTTGGAGAAGTTTACTCACAAAATCCTATTCCAAGGCTCTAAATCTTAAGCTAGTTTGTGCACCCTGAAAAATAAAATCATTTCTAATCAATTTTAAATTTATCAATGTTACTTTTAGTGGATTTGTTTACTCAAAATATGTGGTCGTGAAAATGATGATGTTATGAATCAACAAGTAAAAGAAATGAATATGAATATAATTCAAAGTCCTAACTTCAATTCTCAACAAATGATAATCTTTTTCAAAATGCAATTTTCAATTGAACTCTGTGATTTCAAATAAGATTCAATCTTTCCATACATGTATCAAGATCAATGATAATAACCCAAAAGATCAAATTCCATGATGCAAAATGTAAAGTGTTTTTTGTATTTTCAATATAAAGAAATGAAAATGCAAGGTTTGAACCACAACTTGATATATAGACCCTACTGTAAGAAAAAAGACACAAACCAAGAAGGATCTCAAGAAGGAAACACCTAGCCCAAAATGCAAGGAAAATCAATGAAAAAGATGATGAGAAAGAAAAACCTCCCAAAAATTCAACCAAGGAAAGGTTTCCTATCACTCTACAGGCATTCAACAGTTATGACATATACCTAAGAAGACTCAACAACCATCAAAACTCACCCAATAAACACCAAAATCTACAATCAAGCAAAAAAAGACGATGTACGAGACTGTCTAGGGAAAAACTGCATATGTACATGCCCTATAGAATGACATATCGCGTATATATGCGTTTGTCAAGGGAAAAAACACATATGTGTATTAAAATAATCCCAGGTTAAGGATAAGGCCAAGTAACTCAGACTCAAAATGAAAATAGGATGTCAAGCAATCAGAAGACAAGGAAACTCAAGCTAACCGAGAGCAATATAAGGAGAAAAAACATTCCAAACCCTAAAAAGAATATTACATCCCCAGTATGGTCACCAATTCTACTATGAGGAAAATCACTCTATGGCATGGGGTAAACCACAATAGACAGAAATGACTGCAGAAATCAACTATAATCTCAAGTATGTTATATAAACAAACATTCTAACAAGACAAGATAAAAATTCTACCTCGTCCAGACATTCGATGAAGTCCACCGTTGAGCACTTGAACCAAAGCTATATAGCTGCAACTTGTCCTAAACAACCAAGATATGAAAGAATATGGTGATAATATATAAATTTAGCACATATAATAACATAATCCATCAGTGTTCATAACAAATATGCCCATGGAATAACAATTCAAATATTTTTTAGACATTAATTGGACGAGAAAAGAGTATTTCTATTAAAATGTAATCAACATAAGTGTACAAATGACAAACTTTTGTGTCGGCACCTTCAGAACCGAGAAACTAAGTCTCTTCTAGGTGGGCCTCCACCACTTCAATCCTACACCAAAGGAAATCTCATATAAGAGAGACAATGAGGTTCTCCATCAAATAGGGAAGAGATTGGGGGCTGAACAATGTGTTCATAATTAAAAGGTCAAAGGGACGCAGACTCAATATGAAGTGAATAATTTCTCCATAGTAACTTTTCTCTCAAACTTGAATTCTTCTCCTCCTTTCCACGGCTTGGATATGGACCATTCATATTCTTCAAATGGAACTAAAGGGCTGAGTCAGAACATTTCCAGTATATGGAAGGTCAAGGATCATGGATTTGATGACGTGACATGGAAACTCGACACCATTTTTTAATTTTGGGCACAAAACCTTATGTACGTAGGCTGTAATGGTGCAACCTGTGTATACAAATGTTGTATAGTTGTTAGGGCACGTATATGTGGAAAATATTCTTTTTAGCTATGGGAATTGCAAAAAGGGGACTTCAAGTCTGCATAGGGAAATGAAAAAGGCCTTCTGATCAAGTTGCATGGGATGAGGAAAATCTTTCTATAACAGGTGTTCTTCAAATTCCTTAAATGATGATTCTATCCATTTATGTATTTTCTAGTGCACTCTTACTAGGAGTGGTACTAAGTGGTATATATAATTACAACGAGGAACATTTCAACACTTCAATTGGTTGGCAATAGACTTTTTCACTCACTTCCAACTGCCCATTCATTATAAAACTAGGACAAAACTTTTAACCTCATTATGATAGTTGACATCGACTCACATTTTTGATCATATCCAGGAATGGAGACGACAATGTCGTTTGATTAAAGCCAGTATAACAAACCAATTGTTGACATATTGGTTTACTGATTCATGATTATCTCCTATTTCCTGTGATGTTGCTATGGGTGGAACTGTAACCGAGGAGAAAAAAATTGCTCATTCTTATTATTTGGACCTTGTATATTCACAATTTGTCACGTTATATTATCTGATTCTGTAGGCTCCTCGCCCATCAACTAATCCAACTATTGTACCTCCTACATAATCTCACGTTGTCGATGGTGTGGTGGGTTCTATTACCCAAGAATCTACAAGTAAACCTTCGGGTCAATATAACCGTAAGGTTACTCCTATCATTACCACTTAAAACAATTCACCTCCTGCTAATATTCCTAGTAAAACTTTCAAGATTAATATGGTCCAGTCCACAACTACCAATAAATTTCAGCAATCTAGAAGTAAGAAAAAGGGTAAAGTAAAATCTAATCAAAATGCCCCACAAAAAGAGAAACCCAAAACACAACTTGCTTAGGATACAAAACCGCAAGCCTAAATATCCTTGTCTCATTTTTGAAGAAGAACATTATACTAGGGATTGTCCACGACATGCTGATGTTAATCATTTTCTTAAAGGAACTTCAACTGCACTTGTCATTTTGAAAAATCCTTTCCCATCTCAACATACTTAAATGGTTTCGCAAGATCAACCCTCTGCCTCAAGAATATCTTATGTACTAATGTGTCAAGAAAATACTAAATAGGTTTTTGTAACAACATGAACCAAAGACTATCCTCCTCCCAATGGAAGTGGTGTTGATCAACTTTCTACCTCTACTCCTACATCTACATCTACTTCACCTACTACTAGTCCTCTTGAAATTGATCGAMCCGGTTCTGAAACAGTGATCTGACCACCTCCAAAAGGTGTTGTTCGTATGCCATCTTTTAAACCACACGCGATCATTGCTCAAAACTACAATATTGAGATAACCTAGCTCAAGCACCATCTGCATTGTCGACCCTCGATGTCYTTCAGAGTTTCCCTATGMAACAAAGAGCATTGTTGTCATCTATTGGTGGAATTGATTTGAGTGATGCGAATATGATAGCTTTTGATTTTGAAACTCATCTTCCAAGACTTCCCCGTCAACTTTCTTTTCAAATTCAATTTAATGTGCAGGAGAAAACTATTTTTTGTACTATTATTGACAAAAGAGCCTCAACCTGCGTAATTTCCATAATTTGTTGGAAAGTTGTTGATTCTCCTTCACTTAATCAACCACCTAATACATTAAAATAATTTGAATGTAGAGGATTAAAACCCTTTGGAGTGCTCAATGCATTTTTGATCGAATTAGAAGGTAAAAATATTATTGTTGAAGTACAAGTGGTCGATGCACCCCTCCACTATAACCTTTTACTAGGATGTAGCTGGATTTATGCCATTTCCATTGTGGTTTCTACCTTATTTCATGTACTTAGTTTCCCTCATCAAGAAAAATTATCATGGTAGACCAACTTGCCTAATTTAATTATGATTCACGCATTGGTAATGTTCCTTTAATAGGACAAATCTCATCTTCTTACAAGGATGTTGGAGTGGGTATTTTAAAATATTCAAGACTAATGGGTTATTTTCTACTCCCACCACCTGATATTTCTCCACTACCATCGCATGACATTCCTCTTGTTGTCAATCAGATAAACACGATTTCAATTGGTGCTAGTAGTTCCCTTGCATCATATGATCCTTGCGTAGTACAAAGTCTTACACAATATGAAAAATATGGCGACCAAATACCACTTAGTATGATTTATTTGTCTCATCAATCCATCCAATTTTCCTCTATGGCTAGTTTTGATACTAATGACCAAACAAATCCAATTTTAGATGAATAGTCTCAATCCTCTTGGCTTATTTATACTATGTCTCCTAATCCTTTTGATGATACCTTCCCTACTGATGAAAGTATCATGGATATTATGTCTCTGGAAGACACTCCATGGGATGATGGTCATCATCATTCCTCATTTCTCCCTGAGCTTGAGACTATTGAGAGACATTTAGAGTCTTCATTTCCATATGAGGAAATTGAGAATTCCCAAACTCCCATCTTAATACATGATGTTTTATCTGAATGGAATTTAGGGAATATCTCCATTGCTATGCCCATAAATATCTCAGTAAACACTGAAGTCGTGGAAAACATTCATATAGGTGCCTCTTGTTCCTCTGATGAAATTCAAACTTATATGACCCTATTCAAAAAATTATGTGATGTATTTTCTTGGTCTTACAAAGAAATGCCTGGTATTGACCCAAAAATTGTCAGTCATGAAATTAAGACATATCCTGAAGCCAAACCTATTTGGAAAAAGCTTCATCCTATTCATCCACAAAAATCCACTGCTATTAAATCCCAAGTTGAAAAAAATCTTAAAGAAAGTTTTCTTTATCTTGTACCTTTGATTGATTGGGTTTCCAATATTGTTCATGTCATGAAGAAACAAGGAACAATCCGTGTATGTGTTGATTATAGGGATATTAATCAAGATTGTTCGAAATACAATTATGCAACCCCTTTTATCGACCAGATAGTCTATGACTATTTTGATAGTGAAGTGTTCTCACTTATTGATGTATTTTCCGACTATAATCGAATAAACATACTACCATTGGATCAACATAAACCTGTTTTTATTTGTCCTTGGGGTACTTTCACCTATCGAAAGCTTCCTTTTAGACTTAAGAACACTGACACTACTTTTCAAAGAGCTATGTCTTATTCATTTGATGAAATTAAACATATTGTTCAGCCATAGATTGATGATTTCCTTCACATTCCATGTGACGTCAAGATCATCCACAACATCTACGAGCCATATTACTTAGATGTCGACATTACAATATTCACTTAAATACAAATAAATGTGTATTTTGTGTGGAATTGGGACACATGTTAGGTTTCATCGTATCCAAGCATGGGATCTGTGTTGATCCCTTGAATATTGAGTCCATACTGAACTTACCTCCTCCCACGTTATACCAACTCCAAAGTTTGCAAGGGAAGGAATTTTTTTTACGTTGATTCATTCCCAACTATGATGAATTGACCAAAGGTTTTACTTGACTTCTTAAGATATGGATTCCCTTTGTTTGGGATAACATCGCTCAAAAGGAATTTGAAACTTTGAAGCATGTGTTAACTCATACACCATTGTTACATCCCCCGTATTACAGTCAAGATTACTTTTTGTACATTTCTTCTTCTGACAATACCATTGCTATGGTGCTTGTCCAAGAGGATGAAGCATTTGAATCACTTGTGATTTACTATTTAAGTAGGAGGCTTACTACTTCCGAAATAAAATATTCACATGTAGAGAAATTGGCATTGAATGTTGTTCAATATGTCCAACATTTATGTCAATACATCTTATTTTGCAAAACCACCATCATTTCTGATTACAACCCCATGCAACATATTCTAACTAGATAGGTGTTGGGGGGGAAATACTCCAAATGGTTCATTATATTACACAAGTTTGATTTGGAATTTGGGAAATCCAATTCAAAGGAATCTTTGGTTTTTGTTGATTTATTTTGTGACCTTCCCTCAACTGAAATAAAAAGTGTGGCAGAAGATTCAATTCCTGATGAATCTCTTTTATAGATCATTTCCTTAGACCCATGGTATGGAGATATCATAATCTATCTTCAAACCCAAACTTTTCGGCCTGAGTTGTCTAGTATTGAATGACGTCAAATTCGATACCAAGCTCGAAAATACATAGTTATTGGTGATACCCTTTATCGTCATGGTGTTGATTCCATTTTTTAACGGTATTTAACAAATGAGGAAGTCGAGAGATCTCTTAAATAATTTCATGTCATAGCATGTGGTGGTCATATGTTTGGGTATTCCACTACCAAACAAATTCTACGAGTTGAATATTTTTGGCTGTCACTGTTTAAGGATTGTATCCTTGTGGTCCAAAAATTCTATGCGTTCCATATCTACCATCATAATTAGCATGCGCCTCCTGCTCATTTTCACCCTATTGTTTCCTCTGGTTCATTTTCCAAATGGGGCATTGATTTCATGACATGTAACCCTCACTTGACATGGGGGCATGGGTATATTATTGTCGTCATGTATTATTTCACTAAGTGGGCCGAGGAGATGCCTACATTCAATAAAAAGAGGAAAAACACATCCCTTTTCATTTTTAATCACATTATTGCTCGATTTGGTGTTCCCCAAGCCATTTTCATCGATCATGCCATTCATTTTCGAAATTACATGATGTTGGAATTAACTGCCAAATTGGGTCTATGACATGAAAACTCAACTCTTTACTATCCATAGGTCAATGGCCAATTCGAAGTCATAAACAAAGTTTTGACAAAGATGCTTTGTAGGATGATAATGATTCACAAATTGAATTGGCATACGATGTTTTTTTTTTCGAAATTATGGGAATATTGAACCTTGGTTAAAACAACCATGGGTTTTATGCCATTTTAGCTGGTATATGGTTTGGAAGTTGTGATGTCGATTGAATGTGAAATACCATCCTTGAAAATAGTCGTCAAATTACTTCCCAATACCACGACTAAGAAAGAACGTCTTTAGTACTTGACACGATTAGATAAAACCCATCATGACACCACTCTAGCTAATGAAACCCATAATAAATGTGTCAAAGATCAATATGATAAAATGGTTATACCTTGTGTGTTTTATGAAGGTGACTTGGTCCTGTTATACGATCAAGATCGTGAAATATTTGGGGTAGGTAAATTCACACCCATGTGGCATGGCCCTTATATCATTAAACGTGTATTAGAGAAAGATTCCTTTAAGTTAGCGGATTATAATGGGATTCCTTTGGATGAGCCTCGAATGGGATTTACCTGAAGAATTACTATGCCTAGAGTCATTCTACATAAGTTCTTTGTATATTGTACCATAGTTTGGTGTGATATTATCGCCTTTTTCAATGATTTATGTCTACTACTTATCTTGCATTGTTCCTCATTTGTAGATGTCGATGCTCCCTCCACCTTATGTCGGATTTGTTGATGGTGCTAGCCGTGATACTCAAAACCTTACTTCTGTTGCATGGGCAATCTACATGCCTACCAATGAGTTGATAAGTCTACATGGTATATTCCTTGGTCGTGTGACTAAAAATATTGTGGAATATAGCGCAATCATTGAATTGTTGACTAAAGCCATCTCACTTGGAATTCATCCCTTATTTGTTCAACTTGAATCTCAACTTGCGGTATTGCAGTTAAGTAACATTTATTCTATCTGAAACCCTACTCTTTTATGAGTATTTTTAAGGGTTTGTATCTTGGAAATAGAGTTTGACTATTTAGAGTATCAACAAATTCCAAGAAATATACATACATTAATAGATTCTTTAGCTAATTATGTATTAGACATACATTTGAAACATTTGTAAAATTCACATATACATTTTGCACTCAATAGAACATAAGTAGAAATCGTCTTATATTAAGTTTTCAAAAAGGTTTTACAAAATGTGTTGGGACAACACTAAGCCTATGAATTTTATATCAATACATGTCGATAACCAAACAATTGAATATATATTAGTCATCTCTAGGTCCATGATTCTCGTGGTAGCATACTATGTCCTAAGCCACTCATCAAATAAAACAAGCTATACATTTGAATAATCCCACAATGTGCCACTAGTACCATTGTGGTAGATCATTGATCTAAATATATGGTATACCCATGGTCAACCGCTTGAGGTTATGTTCTATTTACTCGAGATCCTCGGTGGCTTCATGATCATAAGCAACCATCATACCCTTATCGCCTCGCCTATGTATCAACAAAGTCCCAGATGGTTTATTTGGCTTGATATCTGGATGATGAAAACAAAATCAGTCTCAACACAATAAAAACACTTAAAATGTGTATCTAATATATATATATATATATATATATATATATATATATATATATATATATATATATATATATATTAGGGATTTTCTTTAAGATCTTTTCAAAACCCTATAAATATGAAAATATTGTCGAGTGAACTTTCTTCCTTTCACACTCCTTAAAGAATTTGAAAGAGTATCTATTAAGTATTAGTTTAACCCATTTTCAAGATGAGTATGATTCATTATGAAAAAGGAATACTCTAGTCAATCATGGATAGAAGAGTTCTCCTCGGTATTATTTTATACTTTTTCGGACTTGGGGAACTAAATTTATGAAAAAATTAATCCTGGAGTTTCCTTTAAGTGTTTTGCAAACTCCCTAAACATGAAAAACCATCAAGTTTACTTTCTCTGGATTCATAAAACGTACATTGAAAGACCCATATGGGACCGAACCACTCCTTCCTAGGGTTCATTAAAAATAATCTGAAGGACTCATTTGAAGGATGAGCTTATAGTACAAGGATATGCTATCCTCCTCAAGTTTGTGTAAAAATAAAGAGGTACTCGCGAGAAATGGTGGGGAGAAATTGGGAAGGGAACTTGTATAAAATATTTATTAATTTTTGTCAGCGAGACACTCTTGAACATGACACCCTTTCACTCCTCCTGTTAGATTGGAAAATCCACTTGTCTCTTGTTGATCATACTTCTCCCCAAATTTATACTTTGGTCTGTGGTCCTCCTTTTGAGTCAGTGTTGCCAAGACAATTGTCTTGTCATCAATATGTTCAAGAGAAGTCCAATCATAAAGAAGCCTTCTATAAAGTAGGCCATTTATGAAGTTCTTAAGCCTTTTATAGTATCGTCCATCCCTAAGTCATTCCTAAATCACTTTATACTCTGATATAATTCAAATATGTGTACTTATTTTGTGTCGTTAATGGGGGATACATCAAGGCCCTCCTACGATGGATCACTTCCTATCTAATTCAACACATTATCTAGGAAGTTGGTTTAGAAAATTTTCAGTACCTTGGGACTTGCATGCCTCAATGTAAAGTTTCCTCACCTTCGATGATAGATTTTCATCATTGACCTTCGATCGAATGATTCTATGAGTTCTTGACCTCAAGTCATCTATTCACACTCAATATAATGCACTTGTGTACCGTAAGGGATATCATCATCATTGATGGTTCCTTTTGTATATGTTAATAGTTTTAATCATTGACCAGTAATCAGATGATTTCTACCATGTTAGAATTCAACACCTCTATTCACATGGCTATATTTTTACTATGGAACAGTGGAAATGAAAACCCTAGATCATATTTGATAGATCCGAGTTGTGATAGAGTATTTTGAGTATGTACTATTGCATAGATCTGCAATGTATGTTTCGTGGCTATGTTCAAATTTGAGTCTTTATGACATAGATCCACAATGTATCTTTGGTGGATATGTTCATATTTGAAACACAATGGCATGGATCCACAATGTATTTTTGGTGGCCATGACCTATCATACTTGACATGGATGTTTTTATGTAACAACTTAATCTTTGAGTCATCGTATTCTAAATATGGGAATGCCCACCTCAGTATTGATATTGTAATTCATTTTTTGTTGTTGACATGTCTCCAACCGATGTTTTCTTTTTTTCAATACCCACACGAAAAAGTGTTTTTGCTATCACCCCTTTCTAAATTTATACTTTGGGGGGAATTCTGTTACACATTATTTTGTCACAATTGATAATGTTCATGTATTTTCCATCATCCAAAGCTTGAAATCCATGATCACTGAATAAATACCTTTCCCTGAAAGAAGTCATAATTTATTTAAAAACATTATTTTTTGAAAGTGTCACATGTTGCTAGTTCACAGGGTGCGACATTGTTTGAAAGGGAGGAAAAATGAAGAAATTCACAAAGTTTCTAGAGAGAAGATTTGGATATGGGGTGTCCTCCAATCGGTTTGGATCTCACCTGTACTCCTAATTTGGGGAGATCCTAACCTCCTCTTCAATCTATAAAAGGAGACTTCTCTCATGAGAAAATGTTAATAGATAATGGAGAATAACTAGTAGTGAATAATGGTTAATAGCTTTAGCTTTTTATTTGTGATTAGAACATTGTTCTTTGGCCTTAAGAGATTCTCGTATCAGATTATTCAGTTGATGGTAATGGAACTCATGGAAGCAATGTGGGTATTGGAGCAATGAACTATTGGAAAGAGCCTTACAACACCAAGGCACTGATTGTAACTCTTCCATTATTATTAATATAGTAACATGTTTTCTTTCCTATAAATATTGTTCATTGTAAATTGTCTTTATTACATTTCTCCTTGGTCATTTGACATAGCTACCAACTTAACAAGAACTCTACAAAGTTCTTGTTTTTTTAGGGGTCACATTTTTTACCCTTTTTTTAAAAATGGTTCTACCAGTAGCACCCCCCCTCCCTTTTTAGGTGTTTTTTTGATGTTTTAAATTTTTTGATCCACAGTGTTTCCAAATTTTTTTTAAATGCTTATTTTCCATCTATTTTCAAAACTTTCCAATTTTTTTATATATTATTAAAAACTATAATAATAAACAATTATTCTCTCTCTCTCTCTCTCTCTCTCTCTCTCTCTCTCTCTCTCT
>JASDQU010101165.1:318558-355075 GCA_032191745.1 Picea mariana
TCTTGAATACTTTCTTTTCCAAAACAAAAAATTTACACATTTCCTGGATTAATTTTTCTTTTAAAGAATTTTTTTTCTTTTCTATTTAGCTTTATCTTTGAACAAAAATTTTTATCCTTGCATTGCATTAGTTGGAGGGCTTTTTTAGTTGTTTTGAGTAGTAAATTTCTTGGTATTTATGAAAATCTGGGACATTGTGCATTTAGGAATACAAAATTTTCTCCCTCTCATAATATAGCTTTCATTGAAGTGAAATATCTCATTTTCATCTCTTTGCATCATTTCGAGTCAGTAAAAACATCATATTTTCCATGTCATTTTTCCTATTGAGTAAATAATAGCCATAAAATCAACACTAATAAAATTTATTTGAGATTTTTTGATTGGTAGAAAACCAACATTATACTAGTTGTAGGTATTTGGAGTAGGTTTTGAGGTTAACTCTCCAAAGCAACAAATCAAACTTAGAATCCTAAGATAGGGAGAGAAATAAATTTTCCACATCATTGTTTTGGGAAACGCTTCTAACAAAAGGGTCAATCACGAGGTCACATTGGGACCAGTAGAGTAACTAAACCTGCTTTGTTGGTCTTGGTGGTGTGGTCTACACATATTACAAACAGTGTGGAAAGACACTTGGAGGTCACTTGAGGAGAAACTCTCAAAGAGATTTCAGATCTTAATTTCTCTTCCCTTGTGTGTATACCTAATTGTCGATTTCTTCCATGGAATTTTGTTGTTGTAAGTGGTGACCTTAGTGGATTTTATGTTTAGGGTTTATACACAAGGTGATGTTGAAGAAGAATATTTTTTTTACCTGGGACAAACATTTTTCAAACTCACTCGAGCTCCTTGGAGGTTAATCCATGGTTTTATCGTGAGGAATCTCACAGCAGGGTGTAAGTCCATTAAGCAGGTCGACAACGTAACTTTTCCACCCACTCTATCCTATCCCCTTATCATATTGGTCTCATGATGTTTGATTTCATCACCAACTAGTGTGTCATTGTGACAAGATCATTTTTTTGTGTTTGCTTCCTAGAATTTTTAGCGAGTGTTGTTTTTTTTCCCTAGTAGACCATAGGTATAATTGGTAATTATTAGTAAAATTTGTAGTGGTAGAACATCTTCAATGTTCTTATAGAATGTAGGGTTTACCCCCTGAACTACTAGAAATATCACAACCTAAACATTTATACATTGAGACTACACAATTGAACCTATAAAACCGAAAAACACAGAACAATTTGAAATAGTAGAAGAATTTGAGGTAGTACAAACTGATACTTTAGAACTTGAGTAACTTGAGATTGAAAGAACATAGATTGTTGATCCTGAACCTATTGAACCAGAACTGATTGAAACCAAAATACTTGATAATTTTCCTCTTTCACTAAGTTTAGTTTCAACACCTTCACTTTCTAGTCCTTAATAGGATATTCCTTTACCAATTTCAATATCTATCCCATCACCTGTAACTCCAAGAAACTCTATCATTTCAAATAGATTGGAATCAATTCCTATACAGGTTAGTTCTCATGAGTTTCTCTGTTCATAGGTTGGTCTCGTTACTGTAGAAGATATCTTGGAAGAGAGCCATCTTCACTTTAATCCATGTATAATTGATTTAGAAGGACCTCTTCTTATCCAATTACCTACACCAATTATATCTCCATGGAAGGACAAATATTGGTATCAGTCCTTAATTGTCGATAATCAAACTCCATTTTTATGTACACCATCATATTTTTTCACTGGGTCGACCATGGATTAGTTGAAATATACAAAATCCATATTAGGAAGTACCGAACTGCAAACCTTACCTCTTACTATGGGTGGAACTTTTGTACACAGTGGATCTAGTGTATCTTATGATTTTGGTGGAACTTCCATACCTCTTGGGTATTAATCACTCAGTGGAAAATTTTCTAGAGCTTCGACCAGTGCCTCACTTTTTCATTATCCTCCTTGGTCAAATAGTATGCCTAGTTCATATAGTATGTCTATTCCAAGTATGGTACACACCTCACAAACTTATGTTGCTCCTAGATCTATTCAACAACCTAGTTTGATGAGTGGGATGAGTGTTCCAATTCAATAGTCTGTAGGCCTATCTATGTCTTTGACCATTATTCAACCATCCGTAGGGCTATCTGTGTCTTTGATTGTCATTCAATCTATTGTAGGATGCATTTTTGCTGGGGGGAATTCTTTTGTAGCACCATCTTTTCCTGCTTGAGGGTAACCTTCATTAATAAGGATAAATCCTCATTTTGGACAAAAATATCCTATTGGGAATTACTCTTCTAGAACATATCCCCCTTTTCGTCAACAACCTCCTCCTGGACAACAACTTCCTCTTGGTCAACAACCTCCTCTTATTCAACAACTTCCTCTTAGTCAACAACTTCATCTTGGTCAACAACCTCCTCTTGGTCAACAACCTTCTATTGGTCAACAACCTTCTATAGGAAACCCTATTGGAGGACCCTCTCAATTAGGATTTTCACAACCCATTGGTACCCAAATATTTAGTGGTGCTTCATTCCTTGGAATGGAAAGCACTCCATCAAATTTACCTCAAGTCGGTGGGGATAGTGGAACTCAAGTTCCTAATGGCCCATCTTTCCACACATATACTCCTTCAGCTCATGTTAATGGTACACAGGCAAATATGGAACCACCCTTTTCGGTTTAGCATCCTAGTGGAACTCAGGTGCATCTAGCACCAGCATACTCTCAACAATGATATCCTCCCCCTCTGAGAGCTAATCCTTACTTTACTTAGCAATATCCCACATTTCAACAACCTATATTTAATTGAAAGTTACCATTCCTAGAAACATTAGACTTACCCAACCTATCACAACTAACAAATGATCCCATTTTTCATTTTCCATTTTGTCCATTTATCCCTTCCAAGTTACCAAGTGATATTCCAAAATTTGATGGGAAACCTAGAGAAGACCCAACAAATCACGTCATGACTTATCATTTATGGTGTTGTTATGAGGAAAATCACTCTATGGCATGGGGTAAGCCAAAAAATATGGAAATGACTGCATAAATCAACTCTAATCTCAAGTATTCTATATAAACAAACATACTAACAAGAAAAGATAAAAATCCTACCTCGTTCGGGCGTTCGATGAAGTCCTATGTTGATCACTTGAACCAAAGCTATATACCTACAAAATTTCCTCAACAACCAAGATACACCAGCATATGGTGATAATATATAAATTTGTCACATATAATAGCATAATCCATCAATATTCATAACAAATATGCACATGGAATAACAATTCAAATATTTGTGAGACATTCATTGGATGAGAAAAGAGTATTTCTATTGAAATGTAATCAACAAAAATGTATGAATGAAAAACTTCTATGTCGGCATGCTCGAAACCTAGAAACTAAGTCCTTTCCAGCTGGGCCTCAACCACTTTAATCCTCCACCAATGAGGTTCTCCATCAAATAGGGAAGAATGTGGGGGTTGAACAATGTGTTCAGACTTAAAAGGACAAAGGGATGCAGACTCAATATGAAGTGAATAATTTCTCCAGAGTAACTTTTCTCTCAAAGTTGAATTATTTTCCTCCTTTCCACAACTTGGATATGGGCCATTTATAGCCTTAAAATGGAACTGAAGGGTTGAGTCGGAACGTTTCCAGCATATGGAAGGTCAAGGATCATGGATCTCATGACATGACATGGAAACATGACACCATTTTTTAATTTTGGGCACAAAACCCGATGTACAAGGGCTTTAATGGTGCAACCTACGTATACGCATGATGTGTAGCTATTAGGGCATGTATATGTGGAAAAATATTATTTTTAGCTCTAGGAATTGCAAAAAGGGGACTTTGAGTATGCATAGGGAAATGGAAAATGCCTTCTAAGAAATTTGCATGGGGTGAGGAAAATCTTTCTATAACATATGTCCCCTATTGTGTGAGGTCAGAGGAGTATTTGCGATGGCCAAAATATATTATAATTCCCATAAGTGGAGTAATGGAGACCCAGCTGGATGAACTCGTTGCTCATAATAATATTACATTCCATAATGAATTTGTGCACATGAATGCCAATTTGAATTACATTGTAGATCCATGTGGATTTATACCAAATAGTTGTTCATGGCCATGAATAGGCAATACAAAGGTAGAGACATGTCATAGGTTATCATAGTCACGAACAAGTCCCAGTTGAAACTAGTCTCAAAATCATTCTGAAGATATTTGTATACAATGAAGTACAATCTTATCTCCCACGATTACTGAAGTCATATAGGTATTGGTCCAACGAATGATAGCAACAATGCAGGAAAGCTGGGACTGTGAACTGATGTCTTCAAGTCTTATACACAATCCACCAAAGGTGCAAGTCTACATCATGTGAATAAAGGAGTTGAGGTTGAACACAATGAGACTTCATTTGATTACTTATCATTAAGGTATATCATTAAAAAACGTGAGACAACCTACCGATGATGAAAGTAGGTATCAAGGAATTGAGTACATTCTTACAAGTGTGGATAAATGAGTTGAAGTTGATGGAAGGAGACCCACTAAAAGAAGAGCATTAAGGCATATTTCATCATTCAACACGAGGTACACAAAAATATATTGATGATTTGGAGGAACTTGGATGAATAAAATGTTCACGAACCGATGACCATGTGCATCTCTCGCATGCACCAGATGCAAGCAGTGCATGAGAAAGACCCTCTGAATAGAAGCCAATAAGGAAAACTATCGACAAAGGTGAGGAAACCACCAGCCCTTTCTTTCTTCCCCTCAAAGAGCTACGCGAAGGGGAGAACCTTCTATTTCTTCCCCTAAGTGCTGATCGGGTGGGGCTCAGCATTGTCTTGTTGGTCAAAGGCTCTCTTTCTTAAGCGCATTACTTCAAAGAATAAGCCCTGAACAGATCACAAATGGGAACCCTGTAGATCCTATTTATTTCTCTTCCTCTCTCCCACCCTTCTCCAGTTGACTCTATTTCTTCCACTTCTTCGACTCCTTTTCTCTCTCCAGCATCCAAAAGAGTATCCCCACCCACGCAGGGAAAGGAGAGGAATAAGGCTAATGTAATCCAAGACACTACATGAATCCCAATGTGTGAATAGATTTCTTGTCGTCAAACACAAGGGAAAACTCCCAATAGCGACCAATGAGGAGATATCGATTGTTGGGTTCATGGTTACCTACCCATAATGAAAGTAGGACCAAGGTGCAAGATAGGACTACAACTTCATGTAACTTTGAGACACACTGAGGGTATGGCCGACGTGAAAAGTCAAGAGTTCTGAGAAATGGTCAACATAGGCTTATAGACATCCTTTGAACAAGAGCATGAGACATATGGAAGACTTTGGCAGCATAGACTTGTTGATGGGGCCTAAATCCCCTGATTCAACAGCAGGAACCAAACCCACCACCAAGGCCCAATTAGAATCTGCAGCGGTTGGAGTGGAATGGTTCTCTAGATCTTGCGATCTGTCCAAATTATCAATGGGATTTGTGTCTTCTAGTGAAGGCTCTTCCTTCAGTTAGGACAATTCCTTTTCTGTATTTCTCTTGGGTGTGGCTGATATGAGAGAGAGGCAAGTCAATATAAAACAACTTGACAAATAATAGGACAAAGGTTTTAACTAGAGGGAAGAGGTTGAGCTTGGAATAACCCGTTTCTCAAACATGTAGACAATGATTCTATGTCACAGGGCCTAGTACTAATACATTAACCAAATGAGAATCCAATTACTGTCTGAGAAAAACTAATTTAATAAAAGAAAACACATAAGTAATCAAGATCATGGTAAGAAAAATAATTCATCTACCATAACATTCATGACATAAGAACACAACGATTTATCCTCATGATTAAAGCAAAGAACATCAAGACATTGCACCAGATAACTTGAAAACATAATTAATTGCTCTTACGCATTTACTACATCATTCATGGAACAGGAAAGGAAGTAATTATTCTCCAACTCCAATCACATACATCTGAAGAAAATAACTTGTCTTTGGTCCAGAAGGACTTCTTAATTCACAACAGTCTCAAAATAATTCTCAACAGCCAAAAAAGGGGAGTTCTTACAACAACCATCGAACTTTTACTCATTGATCAATGTCTCTATTTATAATCTAAAATTCAATTGTAATTAATGGCAAAATACAATTTAGGCCAAACAAAAATTTCCATGTAGAGTGAACATCCAATAGTTTCGTTCAACGGTCCACCAGAGATGTCTCTTGAAAAGGGTGGCTTCTTTCATATTCTGACTTGCTGATAAATAGATTTTCATAGGTTTGAGCGCATGGGAACCTGTGTTGTTACATAGGAGCAACATATGATCCTCGGATGTCTACTGCATGCGCCCAGTATTTTACCAAACTGGAGTTCAACAGTTGCAACATGGCTCGGGCTTAGATTGGATGACCTGCAAATTGTTGCACTTGTCCTGGCATTGCATCGGTGACTTTTGTGCACCCTTCAGCCTAGAGCGAGTCTTGTATGGAGTGTGTCTTGAACACATCACTTAGGTTAGTGAATTCATCAGGAGTGATGAATTCAGGGAGACTGACATCTTTCATTACTTTATTAATTTTACTCCAGTGTTTCTGGCAAGTGGCCCATTGCTTTTGGATTTCTCGGTGTGAATCCCAGGTCATCTTCGCCCAATATTCAACATATTTCTTCATGTGGTTGAAACTACTTTTTCCAACCAGCCGACTGCCATGATTTTCCTTTTCTCAACCCTGCTGGACCGCTTCAATGTATTTGAGTCTCTCTACCACTAATTGTTCCTTTTCGTGCCATTTTTCCATCTCTTTGCATGTCGTGAGTGCCATAAGAGTATCCTCCTAGAATTCGACTATGTTCCCGATCAACAGGTGCCTTTCCTTGTTGAACTCATTATAAACTCCATTGAATTCTTCCTTCATATATGCAGTGGTCTATGTGACACCTTTATAGTATTTTACAAGATGGCGCAGGTGTTCGAGATCCTCTCAGGTGTCAGCTAGTTCCTTTTCATCTCTCCTGGCTCTGTCCTGAGTGACATCTGAGAGGGATTTTCCTGTGTTGATCATTTCAGACATGCGAGTATCTACAGTGCTGATTAGGTTCTCTTCTATGGTAACCAGGATGGATTGATCCAAAGTGATCCTTCGCCTCTTCACGGTCTTTTGAATGATGTCCTTCCTCTTTTGATCGTAAGAGATCGCATAGATTTCTGCTACTTTTTCTATGGGTTCTAATATCTGTTGATCTCCCCATGAGAGGCTATTCCTCAGACTACCTGTGGTGTATATTTTTTCAGGAGTGGTCTCTCAAATTTCTTCACTCTGTTTTGTGGGTTTGTCCTCTTCTTGTCATTCACCTGGGACTTGAATATTGGGTGTGATGGAGGCATCGTACATAGACTCATTGTTTACTTGTTCGTTGACCTTAGAGATGTCGATTCTCTTTTGTAGAGTTTTGCCACTCGGTATTGCTTCTGCTTCCTATCTGTCGGATTCTCTTGTGTCGAGGCCACCTTCAGACCCTGTTTCCATCGATGAAGCCTGCTTGTCTTGAACTTCAAGCTCAGGGGAAGTGATTTTCTCGGGACCCTTTTCTTCTTGGACTTGCACCAGGGTGTCGTGAGCAGGTTTCAGACTCTCTTCGTCACTGTAAATATGTATAAGAGTACTCAAGGGATTGGGCACTTGTGTCTCTATCGATACCCGACTTGTCTCTGGTTGAGTTTTCCCTTCTTCCGAAGGATTGATCGATGATGTTGTGGGTTCAAAGTTTCCCAACCCAGGGGTGTTGTCAGGGACTTTGGACCTGGGATCAGTTGACTCCATCGGGATACTCTGAACAACAATTGAGGCTTCATGTCCTATTAAAATGTAAGGTTCATCCCACATCCATTTCATCAACAACTCAGTTTCCTAAAACAACAACGTACCCCTTTCTCATGCATCTTGATCTTCCGTAAGATCCCTGATTTGTACCGGGGATTCATGGTGAATTCTTACGGATTCAATGTCTTCTTCAAGATCGCTTATTTCTTCATCCAATTCATGTGCAACTTCTTCTCCGAGGCATTGGTTAATTACTTGAATTTCCTGCACCATAAATGTTGCCTGCTCCATAAATGTTGCCTGCTCTTCGTGGCCCATAGCTCTAAACCTAGTACCTAGAGGATCAGCTCTCCTCTAGGTAATTTTCAGTAAATATTTCATCTTTGAACTGGTTGTGGGAATAGGGACAGTAGGATGATACCTTTGATGCATGCTGTAGAACCAATCCCTTGGGATCGTGTTTGTGAAATCGACTAGTTTGGAACCAAAATTCCAATTGACCTAGACCAAGTTGTTTAGCATGCGCGGTATCTTTGACCATGTAGAATCTAATATGAAACCCATATGGTATGAAAGCCCACTTCTTGTCTTTTAATAAAGTTGTATTATATCCTTGTAGGATGGTTTGATAGAAAATTTCCCCTAACACTAGCCGGTCCGGAACATAAATGGGTAATAACTGGGGTGCTCCTATGGCACCGAAAACTATGATGTAGGTTTCCCGTTCTGCCAAATACCAATGGCCAATTTTGGCTATAACCTTCTTTGCTTCATCTGATAATCTAGGGAACTCTCTTCTAAAGAGAAAGGAGTAAATGCATGCAATAAATTGATCACAGATAACAACATAGGATTTTTTGTACCTGTTTTCCCATAGGATGCTGAAGTATACATGGACAACCATCTCTGAAGGGTGCCAATTCAGATTCATCCCAACAAAAGCGTTCCTGGCACGGATCATGTCCAGTAGATATGAAACCATGTAGAAGGTGGGGGTATCTCCCTCCTTCAGCTACTGAGCCTGTCTTATGCAGGTGCTTAACTGTTTGGAGATGATGGCACCCCAATTGAAGCCTGTTCTTGAAGTAACGATTGTAAGAGCCAGAGGCATCAAAGCCTTTGAAAATCAGGAATAGTCTTTTTCCCCATGTAACCTGCAAAGTAAAGCCATGAGGTATATGTATGGTTCCCTGAGATTGGTCATTGGGTACCAGCTAGTAGCCCGGTCTGTGAAAATTTTGTCTTCTCTCCACCAAGAAGACATGATTTTGCTGGTATCATGTGACGCATAGAAACTTAAGATGAAATCGATGCTCAGCTTTAGCTCATAATCTTTGAGCTTATAGTAGTTCTAAACCTCTGATGGCAGTAAGACTATGACGCACTTGTCATTATCATCATTAATCAAACACTTTTTGGTGTCATTGTGGTCAGTGATCCACTTCAAGAGCTCAATGCACATAAAGAATGGATATCGGCTTCCCACCATGTGTAGATAATCCCTACGAATATTGGGGAGTACCTCATCGTCAAGCTTCCTTGTTTTAGGATCGCTATGCAGGGTTTATTCGAGGGGTTCTTCTTTCTTGATTTTCTTGAAAACTTCTTCCTAGCAAGGAAATGCCATATTGGCTCAAATACTTGCCTCCATGTCTTCGAAATTTGGGGGCTGGAAAAAAGCCTCGTTGGTGATTCTCTTAATGACGGATACTCGTTTGGGAATGAAATCTAATTTCCTTGCAACTGATGGGGAGGAGCCTTCTCCTACTTCTGATTCCTGTAGCTTAGGGGCACTCGGCTATTTCCTGGTGGATGTCTTCTTCGGAGGCATTATTTGTGCAATTTAAAATGTCATTTGAACATGCGTGCAGGGCAACGTTGGGTGAGAATATATAAAATGGAGTGAAAAAAATCAATAAGCAAACCCATACCTGTAATGTTGGCTAAGATAACAATTTTAATACTCACTAGACTTTGAACGCTTCCTGCAAACTGTTAGCTTCACTCTCCTATCTGCCCTGAACTTCTTGTTGCGCAGAATGGGATCATACACAATGAATCGAAAGGAATATAACTGGGAGACACTATCATTCATATTAGTTAGTTAATACGAGTAATGAACATAAATTCAAAATAAACCACTATCAAATTTTCTGTGGATAAGTTCTAACTGGTTGACGGTGGAGGCATGGATGGAGATGCATTGTATCAGCAAGTTTAACAGTTCTTTTTGATTCACACACGATTCAGTAACTAATGTGTGATCCATGAATTAACTGAGAATCGTAATTGCGACATACCTACCACAGTATGAGGTCAACACGTCTTGTCCCGTCATGTCACTTGGCGAATGAATCAGGGATCGGTTATTGTCAGAGTGTGTACTTACATTGATAGGCTATTGATGAAACTTTGGATTCCGAAGCTATAGGGGTTTGCGATCGGGGGGTTTACTCTTTCTTTCGTGCGGTGTGTATTATTACACTTGTTGTCGAAGCCAATCGAATCGGTCTTCGGAAAAATCCTTCCCAAGGTTTATTCATAGGAAAGAAACATTCCATCAGCTGACACCGATGAGGGTCGGTATTCAACTACTTTGACTCTCCAAATGGTTTTCACCACCATCATCTTTAGTCGATGCAGAAATTATCTTGTGAGTCGGGGAAAAAATCTGGGTCGCCGATTCCTCAAGTAGTTGTTAAGTATTTTAGAGTTAAGATGATTCTTCGATGTATGTTCAAGTGAACTCTTAATCAATTAAAATGTGAAACATATAAGAGAAGCAAAGGATCAGTTTCAAGCCGAGGTAAAAATGGTCAAAAGTAAACTACAGGGTGGTACCCAAAAGGAAATAGTAGCAGAAATTTTAGGGTGTGTTGAGTACTCAAAAAATGGCGATTCATTGGGCGGACATAGAATCTTTGTTCCTCTTCCCTTTCCCTCAAGGTATTGCCAAACCTTAGAGAAAATATCTCTGATATTTATTTTATTCGTATTGACCAAAGTCATTATTATATATATGTTTCTTTTATTATTATTATTGAAAGTATTGTTTTAGGGCTTGACTGTTTACTGGGATGGCATCAGTTTTCCCCCTCATATTTTTCAACCATTAAGTACCTACCCCAATCTTCTAAAACTTGGAATGTTTCCCTTTGGGTTCATTCGCCCTATCCCACTTCAGGACTAAATCTCTTATTTCAAAGTTCTTTTCCTTAGCTTTATGCTTATCGAAAATATTTTCAATATCTGTTGATGAGCCAATAATTTTGACTTATCCTTTTCTCTCTCTTATTCCATTATGAGAAGAGTGTTGATCCTCTTTTGTATGGCTGACGAGGGTTCCTCATTAGAATCTTGGGCCAATTGGAGAGATGGAAGATAAAGACCGTTTGGGATGATGGCTTCTTGTCTGTAGACCAGAAAGTATGGGGAATTTCCTATGGCTTCTTTGGGTGTGACCCTATTGGCCCACAGGGAATTATGAAGTTTATTATGCCAATTTCTTTGGTTGTCCATAACCATCTTCTTCAATATCCTTACCAGGTTCTTGTTGGTTTATTCTTCCACACCATTTCCCTGAGGGTAATAATTTGCAGAGTACTTGATTATGATTCCTTTGTCTAGAGAAAACTTCGTCAATAGGGTAGAAGAGAAGTAATATGCATTATCAAAGACTATAACATAGGGGACACCAAACGTCGTGATCAACTGTTGTTCTATAAATTGGATTACTATTTTCTCATTTACGTGAGTCAGAGGAACGGTCTCTGCCCATTTTGTGAAATAATCGGTGGTAGTAAGAATGTACTTGTGAAGTTTGGAAGAGCTGGGTGAAATTTCTCCTATGGAATCCAACCCACACTACCCAAAAGGTCTAGAGACCGTTACAGGATGAAGTGGGATGGCTGCCCTTTTTTCCTTGCCAATGCTCATTTGACGAGTCTTACAATTCCTAACGTAGGTATGAGCATATTTGAACAAAGTGGGCCAATAATAGTCAGCTCTCAGAATTTTATGAGCGGTGGTATTCCCTGTAAAGTGTCCCCCGGTAGGGTCGTCATGGAGTTCCGTCAGCACCTTGTTGGCGTCTTCTTGTTCGAGACATCTCAATAAGACCCCATCATAATTGATCCAAAAGAGTACCGAATTTATAAGACAATATTGTGCAGATTTCAATCTTAGGGCTCTCCTTTCCTTAGGGTTGATTTTCTCGGGACAAGCCCCATGATACAACAGATAAGTCAAATCCTTGTACCAGGAGTCTCATGTTGGGGATATGTATGCCAATTCATTGCACCATAGTGCCATTTCATTTTCCCACATGGAATCTTCATTTGCTTGATCCTGGGCTTCGACTGCAAACTTACATAGACCTTGTCCTTTTACTAGTTTGGTAGGTTTTATGTCTAAATCAAATTCTTGGACTACTGCCATCTAGTTCCCTCTCCTTTCCCCCATTTCTTGTTGAGTAAACAGGGATCGGACCATAGGGTGCGACACAATCACCTTAGTGTTATTTTTGAGAATGTAGGATCTGAAATGTTTTACTTCCTTGTAGATTGTGTAGGCCTGTTTATATATGGCAGGATAATTAAGCTCAGCTCCTTGAATATTATTACTCATAAAGGACAATGGGGCCTCGTTGTTGTCATCATCTTTCTGGGTCAAAACTGAGGCGAGCGATTGGTTGAAGGTGAAAGTATACAGGTTAAAATCCCTATTGAAATTGGGACTTTGCAACACCGGGGCTCGAAAGATGGCGGCTTTGATATTGTTGAAAGCATATTTCCGTTCTTCATCCCACTTGAACTCAGAATCCTTGTGAATCATATTTTTCAAGGGTTTTATGATTTCAGTGAAGTTGGGAGTGAACTTCCTCATGAAATTGATTTGCCCAAAAAATACTGCATGGCCTTCTTGTTATGGGGAAGCAGGAGTTGAGCTATGGCCTTAATCCTTTCGGGGTCTATGTGAATCCTTGCCTGGGATATAATATGGCATAACAACTTTCCTTCCTCGACACCAAATATAGTTTTCTTATGGTTCAGCGATATACTGCACTTCCTGCATCTCTCAAAAATCTGAGTTAAGTGTTGGATGTGTTCTTTTCTATTCCTCAAATACACCATTACGTCATCTAAATAAACTACCACACACTTATTGATGAGTCCCCAGAAAGCCACATCCATGGCCCTTTGAAAGGTTCCTCCTGTATTAATTAAGCCGAAGGGCATGCGCTTATAAGAGAAGGTTCCCCATTTGGTTCATAAGGTAGTTTTTAATTGATCTTCTTCCGAAACCAACACTTGGTTGTGTCCTGAAAAACCGTCTAGCAGGGAGAAAATATCTAAGCTCGACATGGTCTATAGGAGTTGTTCCATCGGTGGGACAGGATAATTGTCCTTTTCTGAAGCTATGTTGAGGTTCCGAAAATCTACACATAGTCATATTTCTCTTGACTTCTTCCTCACCGAAACAAGATTCGCTACCCAGGTGGAATGCCTAACTTGGAAAATTATCTTCACATCTAAAATTTTCCTCAACTCTTGATACATGAGAGATTCTAGGGATGGCTAGTACTTTCGGAGCTTCTGTTGGAAAGGATTCATCTTGGGTTTTAATGGGATAGTGTGTTGAATGATGCGGGTGTCATACGTTTTTAAATCCTTATAGGACCATGCAAAAACATCCTGGTATTTCCCGAATAATCTAAGATAGGCCTTCCTCTCTTCCTTAGATATAGTTTTGCTAAGATTTACATTCTTCTGGTTCTCTGGAGTCCCAAGATTCACAGTTTCATGGAGGGGGCAAGAGCTACCAGTCTTCGCATTTTTTGTTTCTTTAAAGCGATCCTTTAGATCAAACATACTTTCTAGATTATCTATCCCCTTGGGGATTGTGTGGGATTTCAATTTTCCAACATCTTTTCCTATTTGGGGATTAGTCTCGATTCTCTTCTCTCAGAATTCTTCATCATCTATGGCCAGGTCTTTGAAATTGTTTTGGTTGGTTAAGAAGTTTATGATTTGCCAATCTCCTTCAAAGACTTTCCAATTGGAAATATTGTTCGGCACCGACGGTCTGTAGAGAATCTCCACAGTGAATCGGGAGGATTCATAATCCTCTAAAGGCGATAGTCAGGAAGTGGCCATGGCCAAGGAGTTGGCAAGAATGTTTTTTTCTCTCGGGATCGCGATGATATTAAAAGCGTCAAAGCGCTCCATTACCCTATGAACCTCTTGCTGGTAGTCCTTAAGATGAGGTGAATTACAATGAATAGTATTCCTTACTTGTCTAACAATGATCTCAAAATCCCTGAAAACCTTCAATTCCTTGATACCCAAATCTATGGCTTTATTTAACCCTTGTACTAGAGCTTCGTACTCGGTGGTATTGTTGGTACATTCAAATTCTAGTCTATAGGACAAGAAATGAAATTTACCCCTCTGATCTATGAGTATGCACCCAGCTCTTGACCCTTCTTGCAATTTATATCCATCAAAATAAAGGGTCCAAATTTGTGAACGATAATCGCCCGTGTTCTTTTCTCTGACCTTTTCCTCTAGAATTCCTAGCGTGGGGTTTTGACAAAAAAGAGAATCTTCCATCGGCATCGGGGATTCTTCTCGAAAGATCATTTCGGATTTTTAAGTAAGTGGAACATTGGACAAGAGAGGATCAAAGTTTCCAAAGTGAGAATCGCACAAATAGTTTCCCAATATGGGGAAGTCGATAGAGGCTAGTTCGTTTGGGGTTTCTAGATCAGGAACTGTATGTTTCATATATATTTCCCTATCAATTTTGATCATGTTCTTGTGTCCCTTCAGTGGCAGCCAAAGGTGTGACCTGTCAACATTGAAATATATGTTCATCTTTTCATACCAATCTCGGCTCAGCAATATCCCATATGCCTCAGGGATGTCCACCACAATGATGTCAATCACCTGTAAGAAATTAGGGTGCATTGATATCTTGATCATCATGTCTTTCAGATATCCCATGACCTTGACCTGGGTCCTGTCTAGTTGTGTGACATGTTTATCACTTTTGAGAGGGACAACACCTAATTTATTACACATGGCTAAAGGCATGACATTAGAGGATGCCCCCGAATCGACCAGGAAATTGTGAATATTCCTGTTGAAGACTTCAAACGTCAAAAGGAAGGGTGACAGAAAAGGCCTTTATTTCCTACCTTTGGAGTAGGTGTTCACGGCTGGCTTGTTTTCCAAATCTATCGGGTCGAGAGTCCTATTCTAACTATCACCATTGGTCAAGTTTCCTACCAAATTCAGAGCTTGCAATAGGAGGTTTTTCTACTGAGGAGTTCTACATATGTCCATAACTAATATATTAGCTTTCATCTTCTTCAAATATTCGACTACATTATACTCTAGTTTAGGGGAATATTGGGTGTGGATGATTATAGGATTTTTACCAGGGGCGAAAGGACTTTTCAGGCGGTCAAGAGTTAACTTACTTTGCGAGGCCCCAGGGGCGTAGACATCTTTCGAGTCGGGTTGGCCCTTTCTACATGTCTATACTTTCGATACCTCTGCGGGTTGTTCTCGAGACTCAAAAAGGTCACCTGAAGACACGACCACGTCGGGATCCCATATCAGCATGGTTGTGTCTCGCGGTGTGTCAACTTATTCCTGATTGGCACTATTCATGGACAAACTGCTTGACTGTTTGGTCAGGGAGACTTCGTCTAGAAAACGATTGGATATTAAATTCATGGCATTGACCGATTGAGGGAATTCTCTTTTCGAGTGGTTTTCTTGGTGGTAGGCATAGAAAGACTCAGACGCGACATTCCCTAGGTCAATTCTTAAGTTGGCTGGGAGAGGTTCAATAGCTTTGAAAGGATGATTTCTTTTAAAGAAAGGGTTATAGGGTCTTTGGCCTTGCTTTCCTTCCCCTGCACTTCTTTTCATATCTATAATCTCATTCGATAGCTTCTCGACCATGTGATGCAAATCTTCTATATCTCCATTACCTTTGTCGAGATTTTGTTCAGTCAGTTTCCCCGATGGTATGGTCAAAAGGAGTCCTCTTCTAGCGGCAGGCTGGCTTTCTTTCCTCACTAGAGGAACTTGGCCTTCTTTACATCCTTTCATCTGGAATTCTATCATCTTGGCTTCTTCAAAAAATTTCGCAAGGGTTTCCTTGGCGGCTCTTTTAATGAACATGCAATTAGAAGCCAGGAGCACGTTGGCATAAACTTCGATTTGTAAATCTTGAGTTGGTTTCGTCGTGGGATGGAATTTGTTTAGGATGGTCATGAATCTTTGATTGAAATATTTGACCTTTTCTTTTGGGGTCATGGTGGCTGTAAATAGCTCAGCCATCAGGGCTCCTGTAGTAGTTTTTTTCGCAAATTTGTCTAGAAAATCCTTTTGGAATTTAGTCCAGCTGGTTATGGATCCTACTGACAAATTAAAATACCACGTGGAAGCTGAATTTTCAAACGTGTATGGGAAAAATTTTCATACTATGTATTCATGCTGAACGTTCATAAGTCTGATCGCAAGTATGAATTTCTTTATGTGATCTTCGGGCAAACTTGAAGTTTGAGGATCATACTTGGGAAGCATCTTTTTCGGGTGTCGGGGAAGATCATGTATTCATCTTGGGATGACCACAGCATCTCCAGACAACCAAGGTTGGTTTTCTTGAAGTGAAACTTCTCTTTCCTCCCCGTGACCATTTTTCCCTTCCATATCTTCAGAGTCAGAGTCAAACTCTTCTTCTTTCGAAAATTTGTTATGTTCAGAGATGTCGTTGGCTGGCATCTCAGGTATTATATCAAGATACTCTTAGATTTTAGTAATTGCAAAATCTATTGAGTCTTCGACAGAGTGTACGAAAACTTCGTCGGGAGTGCTGATTACTAATCTTCTTTGTTCTAAAATTCAACTATAATTAATGGCTATATACAGTTTAGGCCAAACAAAAATTTCCACATAGAGTGATCATCCAATAGTTTCTTTCATCGGTCCACTTGAGATGTCTCTTGAAAAGGGTGGATTCTTTCATATTCAGACCAGCTGATAAACAAATTTTCATAGGTTTGAGCCCATGGGAACCTGTGTTGTTTCATAGGAGAAGCATATGCTCCTTGGATGTCTACTGCATGCACCTGGTATTTTACCAAACTGGAGTTCAATAGTTGTAGCATGGCTCGAGCTCAGATCGGATGACCTGTGAATTGTTGCACTTGTCCTGGCATTGCATCGTTGAATTTTGCGCACCCTTCGACCTAGAGCGAGTCTTGTATGGAGTGTGTCTTGAACACATCGCTCAGGTTAGTGAATTCATCAGGATTGTTGAATTCAGGGAGACCGACATCTTTAATTACTTTATTAATTTTACTCTGGTGTTTCTGGCACTTGGCCCATTGCTTTTGGATTTTTCAGTGTGGGTCCCAGTTCATCTTCACCCAGTATTCAACAGATTTATTCATGCAGTTGAAACTACTTTTGCCAGCTAGCCAAATGCCATTATTTTCCTTTTCTGACACCTGCTGGACCGATTCAATGTATTTGAGTCTCTCTACCACTAACTGTGCCTTTCCATGCCATTTTTCCATCTCTTTGCATGTCGCGAGTGCCATAAGAGTATTCTCCTGGAATTCAACTATGTTCTTGGTCAATAGGTGCCTTTCCTTCTTGAACTCGTTATAAACTCCGTTGAATTCTTCCTTCAAATATGCAGTGGTCTGTGTGGCCCCTTTATATTATTTGACAAGTTGGTGCAGGTGTTCAAGCTCCTCCTGGGTGTCAGCTAGTTCATTTTCATCTCTCCTAGATCTATCCAGGGCAACATCTGAGAGGGATTTTCCTACATCAATCAGTTCGAATGTGAGAGCATCTGCATTTTTTATTAGGTTCTCTTCTATGGTAACCAAGATGGATTGATCCAAAGTGATCCTTCGTCTCTTCGCGGTCTTTAGAACGATGGCCTTCCTCTTTTGATCGTAAGAGATTGTATAGATGTATGATACTTCATCTATGGGTTCTGGTATCTGTTGATCTCCCCATGAGAGGTTGTTCCTCAGACTACATGTGGTGTATATTCACTCAAGAGTGGTCTCTCAAATTTCTTCTCTCTTATTTGTTGTTTTGTCCTCTACTTGTCATTCGCCTGGGACTTGAATATTAGGCGTGATGGAGGCATCAGACACAGACTCATTGTTTACTTGTTTGTCAACCATAGAGCTGTCGATTCACTTTTGTGGATTTTCTCCACTCGGTCTTGCTTCTGCTTCCTGTCTGTCAGAATATCTTATGTTAAGGCCACCTTCAGACCCTATTTCCATCTGTGAGGCCTGCTTGTCTTGGACTTTGGGCTTAGGGGAAGTGATTTTCTCGTGACCCTTTTCTTCTTGGACTTGCACCGAGGTGTCGTGAGCGGGTTCTGAACTCTCGGCATCACTGTAAATATGTATAATAGTACTCAAGGGATTAGGCACTTATGTCTCTATCGAGACTGGACCTGTCTCTAGTTTAGTTGTCCCTTATTCTGAAGGATCGATCGATGATGTTGCGGGTTCAAGGTTTCTGTTAACTCCTCAAATAAATCAGTGGATTTTATTTTATTTTTAGTTGATAGGTTGAGTTCTAAATTTGATTTCAAAATTTATATAGATAGGTTAGAGAATCTGTCACTCCAAAATAAGCTCAAAAGTAATGTTGATTTTGGTTCAGTCAAGAAAATGGCAAAATATCAGGTTTCGGTGGTTTAGGCGAGCCTCCAACGTGCTCATTAACCACCGAAAGTGTTCATTTTCGGCAGATAAGGGGTCGAGGAAAAAGGCAAGCAACCACCGAAAATGTTTGAACGGGCAAAAAGAAAGCTCGTGCTTTCACACGAGCCAGATGTCAAAAATCGTTGCAATGATGAGAAATACAACCACCGAAAGCTCGCATTGTGGGAGATGATGCACATTCATGGTGTTCATCTGAAAGGTTTGAAGCACCTGTGTCTTATCCATTGCATTGATCATTTCAAATCCACGCAGAGCGGTTATTGACAGGTATGATTGTATGGGATTCCCTCCATTTTAGTGGTAAGTATGTCAGTCATCATTACCAGGTCTTTTCTTCATCTTGTAAACTCAATGAGTTATAATGAATCCTGAATATCGCTGAAAATAATCACAAGTCCGCGATCTTATCAGCAAAGCATATTTTCAAAATTCTGATCCCGCGTTCTCTGGCGATTGTCAAAGTGTCTCCGAGTTCAGTAGGCATCCCAAGTCAAAGAAACCTAGGTGGGTTATCAGGTAAGATCGGAAACCGTTCTCTTTCAAAGTTTCAACAATTCAATTGCCCCCTGAAAAGCTGAAGTTTCGGCATTTCTCAGCTAGATTGTCATCCGAGAGTGGGATGGTGTTTTAGTGAGTTCAGTAATCATATGTTTTGTCATCTGATTTCACTGGTTTTTTGCATAAGTGGTATCGACTGTATTCCTACTTCCCAGAACCATTACCTCCCGAACATTTTTATCCCCCACAGTTTCAGGTATAGTCGGTATTGAGTCATGTCAAAAGTAAGTCCTGCTTTGAGGTCCGAGGTGGATGGCATGTGGTATTTTGAAGATCATNTGTTTTAAACAAGTCGGAGTTTTCACATATTGTGAAAAATTGACAACCTTTCACCAACAAGTTGCTGAAGCATTTGCCCTCTCATACGATGGAAGGATTGCTAGAATAGGTAGGGAGGAGTTCATTATAGATGAAGCATCTATTGCCGAATACATAGGGTTATCCAGAATAGGGGATTGCTAGTTTAAAACCTCTTCACCCTCAAATGTTGAATTCAGATCATATTTGTTGCCAGTGCATAAAACTTTGACTTGGAAGAAGGATATTCCTATGTCCTATCTTGAATCGAAGTGGCAGACCCTTCTGAGGGAGATTTTGGTATACATCACCTATGAGGGGAGCTATAACAGGGTGATGTACTAACATTTTAAACTGTTGAACCAATTCACAGGCAGAGAACACATAAATATACCTTACTTCTTTCATAGAACCCTGACTAAGATTGAAAAATAGGTAAAAGCTCAGCCTACTAAAGTTATAAGCAGAATATCACATCAGGGGCTGATTACCCTCCTTGTGAAAGAAGCTCTTTAGAGGAAACAAATAGAGTGGGGTTTCTTCTTGTTTTGGAATGAGTTTCAGACAGAAAGACCTCCAGAGATAAAAGAAAAGAAGTCTAGAAGCATAAATGATCCTACTCCCAAGAGTAGTCACAGGAGGAGGAAAGGAATTTCAATGCCCATGGATTCTATAAAAACATCACCCAGCAAGCAGGGAGGAATCAAGAGAAAATTAAAGTTTGAAGACAGAAACCCTATCACAGGAAAAAACTCTCTCAATTTACCTTATAGTGACTCTGATTCAGAGCAGGAGATGGAAAAAACATAGGACAACTTGCAGATCAAACAGGATGCAAAACTGAAGATAAATATACCTCCATCAAAGCCTTCAAAAACACAAAGGCAATCAGAAGCAGAAGCTTCTTCAAGCAGGCCTAAGAAAGGTAAGACAAAGAAAATCAACATGCTGCTACGAGAGATCTGGGAGATGGAGGTCCTGGAGAGGGTAATCAAAAAAGCAAACACAGACCTCACAAAGAGAAATGCTGAACTATTTAAAGAAAATCAAACTCTCAAAGAAAAGCATGATAAAATCAAAGATAGAAACAGAGAGTTGATTAGAGAAAATATGAAATTATGCAGGCAACTCAGGATTCTGAGGCTCAAGCTAAAGGAGTTTGAAGCATCTGAAGAAAAACAAACTGGTTTGGAAAATTTGGCTAATTTAGCCACAACTATAATAGATGTAACAGAATCCCCTACACAGTCAACAAAGGTTCGTAGGTCTGCACGAATCAAGACCACAATATCTAAGAAAGTTTGAGTGTTAAAAGAGGACTCAGGACAGACATTTTTGCAATTTTGAAACTCTTCAAAGATTGACTTTCGGTGGTTTAGGCGAGCCCACAGTGTGCTCATTAACCACTGAAAAGATGCGCTTTCGGTGGATAACTCACCCATAAATCTTCCCAGATAACCACCGAAAGCCTGTGTGTCCATAATTGAACGAGTTTTTACACAGGTCAGGGATTTTTGATATGAAATGATTCGATATCTTTTCCATTGAATGTCACATGAATTATCAAGTCCAGCCCAACAGTTATTTTTGGCATATTATGTAGAAAGAAGTTATTTCAAAGGTTATGGACATTTTTAATTAAGACAGAAAGCAGGACACCTAGCCACATCAGCAATTCAACTTAATCTCTATTTGAAAGTGATCAATTAGCCTTGGGAGGCTGTTCTACACTACACCAACAATCAATAGAGAGAGAGATCTGGGATTGACCTCATTTTGAGGAAACATCCCACTTATTTTGCAACAGATTTCGACTTGCTATTTTTAGTGGATTTGATCCATGTTTTTAGGATCAAAGAACTACTTTGTAATGCTATAAATATTAGAATAGAAGATGAACCAGGGGTTCTATTTTGGATGCTACCATGTTGTTACTGTAATCAAAAGACCTATTCTTATTTTATAGAAAATTGCAAGCTTCCTTCAGTTGTGCTATCAGATTTTTCTCCTCTGTTCTCTGATAGCTTATGAGTGAAAGTTCTTTATTGATTCTCATTTAATCTGCTTGTGACTGTCATCTCACTGGTTGATTGTTTTAGCTGATAATCATAATTTATTTCCTTGGTTATTAAACCCATTGTGCTTGTTTGTATGAAGTATAATCTGGTTCAATAGCTGTTTTCTTCCCCCATTTAATCAAACCTTGTCTGACTGCATTATTAGAAGGCCTTGTGAGATTTTATATTTCTAGATAGTCTTGAACACACAGTTCAGTCCCTAGATATTCATCTTGATCCAAAAACCACATCAAATATTAAGAAAATGTTTCCAAAAAGAGTTAGTTACCAGGCATCTCCGACTTATAGCCTAGGAGAGTTTCCTGGAGTGATAACAGTTTCCCAACCCACCAGCGTTGTCGGCGACTATGGAACCAGAATCATTTGACTCTGTCGGGATACTATGAACAATAGTTGAGGATTCATGTCCTATTATAAGGTATGGGTCATCCCACATATGTTTCAACAGCAACTCGGTTTGCTGAAACAATAATGTACCCCTTTCTTGTGCAGCTTGATCTTCTGGAAGATCCCTGATTTATACCAGGGATTCCTGGTGATTTCCAGCGGCTTCAATGTCTTCTTTGGGATTTATTATTTCTTCATCCAATTCATGTGAAACTACTTCTCTTGTGCATAGGATAATTACTTGAATTGCCCGCTCCATAAATGTTGCCTACTCTTCATGGCTCATAGCTCTAAACCTGGTTCCTCGAGGATCACCTCTCCTAGATGCCACCACATTCCAGTCTTGGGCATTTTCAGTAAATATTTCATCTTCAAATTGGTCATGGGAATAGGGCCATCAGGATGATACCTGTGAGGCATGCTTTAGAACCAATCCCTTGGGATCATGTTTGCAAAATCGGCCAGTTTGGAACCGAAATTCCAATTGACCTAGACTGAGTTGTTTAACATGCGTGGTATCTTTGACCACGAAAAACTCAATATGAAACCCATATGGTATGAAAAACCACTTATTGTCTTTTACTAAAGTTTCATTATATCCTTATAGGATGGTTTGATAGAAAATTTCCCCTAACACTAGCCGATCGGGAACATAAATGGGTAATAAGTGGGGTGATCTTGTTGCACCGAAAACTCTGATGTAGGTTTCCTGTTCTTCGAAATACCAGTGGCCAATTTTGGCTATAAACTTCTTTGCTTCATCTGATAATCTAGGGCACTCTCTTCTAAAGAGCAAGGAGTAAATGCATGCAATAAATTGATCACAGATAACAACATAGGATTTTTTGTACCTGTTTTCCCATAGGATGCTAAAGTATACATGGACAACCATCTCTGAAGGGTGCCAATTCAGATTCATCCTAGCAAAAGCGTTCATGGCACATATCACGTCCAGTAGATACAAAGCCATGTAGAAGGCAGGGGTATCTCTCTCCTTCGGCTCCTGAGCTTGTCTTATGCAGGTGCTTAATTGTTTGGATATTATGGCACCCCAGTTGAAGATTGTGCCTGAAATAGCGATTGTAAAATCTAGAGGCATTTAAGCCTCTAAAAATCGGGAACAGTCTTTTTCCCCATGTAATCTGCAAAGTAAAGCCATGAGGTATATGTATGGTTCCCTGAGATTGGTCATTGGGTACGAGCCAGCAGCCCGGTTCATGAATTTTTTGTCTTCTCTCCACCAAGACGACATGATTTTACTGGTATTGGGTGATGCATAGAAACTTAAGACAAAATTGGTGCTCAGCGTTAGCTCAAAATCTTTGAGATTATAGTAGTTTTGAACCTATGATGGCAGGAATAATCTGACGTACTCACTGTTATCATCATTAATCAAACACTTTTGGGCGTCGGTGTGGTGAATGATCCACTTCAAGAGCTCAATGCATGGAAAGACTGGAGATCAGCTTGCCACCATGTGCAGATAAGCCCTGCCAATATTGGGGAGGACCTCATCGTCGAGCTTCCTCATTTCAAGATCGCTATGCGGGGTATATTCGAGGGGTTCTTATTTCCTCATTTTCTTGAAAACTTCTTCCCAGCAAAGAAATTCCATCTGAGCTCCAATACTTACCTCCATGTCTCTGAAATCTAGGGGATGGAGAAAAGGCTCCTTGGTGATTCTCTTAATGATGGATAATGGTTTGGGAACAAAATCTAATTTCCTTGCAACTGATGGGGAGGAGCCTTCTCCTACTTCTGATTCCTGCAAATTAGGGGCTCTCGACGATTTTCTGGTGGACGGCTTCTTCAGAGGCATTATTTCTACAATTTAAAATGTCATTTGAACATGCGTGCAAGGCAATGTTGGGTGAGAATATATAAAATGGATCGCAAAAAATCAATAAGCGAACCCATACCTGTAATGTTGCCTAAGATAATGGTTTTAATACTCATTGGACTTTGAACGCTTCCTGTGGACTGTTAGCTTCGCTCTCCTGTCTTGCTTGAACTTATCGTTGCATAGAATGGGATCATACACAATGACTCGAAAGGAATATAACTGGGAGATACTATCAGTCATATCAGCTAGTTAATACGAGTAATGAACTCAAATTCAAAATAAACCACTATCAGATTTTCTGTGGATAAATTCTGACTGGTTGACGGCGGAGGCACGGATGGATATGGATTGTATTGACAAGTTTAACGGTTCCTTTTGGTTCACGCACAAGTCATTAACTAATGCATGATCCACGAATTAACTAAGAATCGTAATTGCGACGTACCTACCACACTCCGGGGTCAACATGTCTCATCCTGTCACGCCACTTGGTGAATGAATTGGGGATTAGTTATTATCAGAGTGTATACTTACATTGATAGGCTATTGATGAAACTTATGATGCTAAAAATATATGGGTTGATGATCAGGGGGTTTACTCTTTATTTTGTGCGGTGCGTATTATTGCACTTTATGCTGAAGTTGATCGAATCGGTCTTCGGAAAAATCCTTCCCAAGGTTTATTCATAGGAAAGAAACATTCCATCAGCTGATGACGATGAGAGTCAGTATTCAACTAATTTGACTCTCCAAACAGTTTTCACCACCATCATCTTTTGCTGATGCTGAAATTCTCTTGTGAGTTGGGGAAAATATCTAGGTTGTCGATTCCTCGAGTAGTTGTTAAGTATTTTAGAGTTAAGATGATTCTTCGTTGTATGTTCAAGTGAACTCTTAATCAATTAAAACGTGAAACATATAAGAGAAGTGAAGGATTAGTTTAAAGCTGGGGAAAAAATGGTCAAAAGTAAACTACAGGGTGGTAACCAAAAGGAAATAGTCGCAAAACTTTTAGGGTGTGTTGAGTACTCAACAAGACTTAATGACGAAACTTTGTGATGTAGGAGGCACCAATTAAACACTCCATAGGTACTAGAAGATTAACTAGTCGAAGGATTAAACTCTAATTAATGAGATCATATTCCTAAGGTCATGCTAAACCCAAACTTTGGACAAAAAGTGGACTCAAAAGTTTGTACTCTGTTCAAAGGCGACACGACTGCTACCAACATGAGATAATATTATTTTCCCACCCATCTTTTTTTGTTTTTTCATAGAAAAATGAATGTTATGATACAGAGGAGGAAACAAGTGTTGTGAGTAAGGAACTAGTTCCAATAGTGGAACATACCTATGCTCAATGCAAGGAGGTGCATGCAAGATATGGACACTTGGGGGAATGTTTCCTCGTGGGGTATAGGGTGTCAAGATACAAAGGATATAGACAAGGATATGCTTGGATGATGATGTGAACTGTTGATATAATAGGCTTATAATTCAAAAGTGGGAACTGGAAATAGGATCAATACTGCAAGAGACAGAATGAGATGCAATTACAACTTGACTCCAAATAATTCCCTTTTTCATCAATTTAGTCCCCTAGTCCCAAAAAAGTATAAAACAATACCCAGGAGAACTCTTCTAGCCACTAATGACTAGAGTATTCCTTTTTCAAAATTAGTCTACTTGGTCTAAAAAAGGGTTAAACTTACACCAAATAGACATCCTTTCAAATCCAATTAACGAGTGTGAAAGAGACAAGTTCACTGAAAACTATTTTATCTTTTTAATGGAGTCGGAAAAGAGCTTAACCAAGACTCGAGGATGTTTTTCTAAGAATCATATCATAGGGGGGGCAGGGCTCCCATGAAAGACTTCTATGGAAAGTCAACAACTCACAAACAACTGACACAATCTTGGGAAAACCCAAAGCTTTCTAAGTCGAGGAGGATAAAATCCTTGCAGAGGTTACCTTTTCTACAGTATATCAAAGAATGCCCCTTATCTGGAAGGGTGTAGAAGAAGGAATTTGATGCTACACAAGATCATTCCAGGCAAAGGAACCCTCACTAGGAATTGGAGGGAGTGCATTTGGAGAGAGTGGAATGCTCTCTTGTTCAGAAGGTATGGGACTATAAATGCTAAGGACATGGTCAAATGATGCATCACCCCCCAAAAGAAGAGTGGGATTGATTGAAGATTGCATCGGCAATGTAACTTCCTTAGACTTGTCACTCTCCAAAGGGAGAGTGGGATCGACTGAATATTTCATTGGCATGACCACTTCTTCAATAGTTGGTTGAATAGGATGTGAGACAACAAGGTCAATATATGGATCACCCACAAAACTAGGAGTGTTGTTGGTCAGAGATTGCATCAACGCAACTGTTGGTTGAATAGGATGAGAGACAACAAGGTCAAGAAATGTACCACCCCCTAAAATAAGAGGGGTTTCAGCCAAATATTACATCATCATGACCATTGTATCAACCAAAGAAGGACCAGAATGTTGGGAAAACAAAGACGACTCAGAACCCGAAGGGCCCCCAGTTAAGGACCATGTTTCTTATACCACAACAGTAGCATGGCACAAACTAGTAAGGTGATCTCCTTGGAAAATCCTACAAAGTAACTTGGGATTACGTCTTATACATCTAGGATTCTCAATCATATGATATCCCCTAGCATGAATTACAGTGGCTGGTGTCATGCTCCAAGCATGACTTGGAGAGGCTAGTATCAAATATCCAACATGACTTGCAGAGGTTGGTGATGAATGCCCAACATGACTAGAAGAGGTTGGTGATGAACCTTCAACATGACTAGAAGAGGTTGATGATGAACCCCCAACATGACTAGAAGAGGTTGGTGATGAATCCCCAACATGACTAGCAGAGGTTGGTGATGTATGTGCAGTGTGACTAGCAATAACTATATGTGTGCCCCCAACATGACTTGCAGTGTTTGTTTGTTGGTATTCAACCTGACTTGAGAGGTTGTCGACCTATCTCCAACATGACTAACAGAGGTTGATGATATAATGCCAATATGACCCACAATGATTGGGTTGGTGCCCCTATCATGACATGCATCAGCTGGTTGTTAGTCTTCAACATGACTTGTAGATGTTGTTGACCTGTCTCCAACATGACTAGCAGAGGTTGGTGATATAATTCCAATATGACTCATAGTAACTAGACTGGTGGCAGTGGTTGGTTGTGGCATTTAAGACCAAGGTTTCGGGAAATACTGGTTTTGAGAAATCGCAAGCTAGGAAAGTTTATGGTATACACCATGGCCCTGTCTAGAAAGAAAGTATCCTCCTCCAAACTGATTCATAAATGGTTGTAAAGGAATCATCACCGAGGAATCCACTTGCGAAGAGAAAGTGACATGAAAAGGGTTACTAATGTGAGGATATATGTTTCACCCAGACGAAGGAACTTCGTGAAGGGGGTTTCCCATACTATAAAACTGACTCCCCCTAGATGAAACACCAGAGGATAGATGGAGGTCCACCATGGGAAAAGCGTTCATAGGAACCAACATAGTGGAGGAAGGATAGATGGAAGGGATGTAATAAGTAGAATGACTGCCCATTTGAGCACTTTTTCCTAGAAAAGTGAAGCTAGGATTGGATCCATACTAAGGAATATTCCAACCTCCTACCATAATATTTGGTTGAGGGATATGACTCCCACCAAACAAAAAGGGAGAATAACGAGGAATCATGCCTCTAGACCCAAGACTAGGATTCACATAAGGCGACGAGACAGAGGATGGAAAGTGAGAAGACATGTCTAGCATACCAAGAGAAAGATGATTAGAGGACCAAGGTATTGGTTGAGTATCATTATTTGGCATACCACTCGGAAATACAAAAGGATTTGTCCCCATGGAATGAGAAAATACCATGTGTTGGGTGGCACTAACTGAGGGAGTCACGGGGGCTTTACTAACCATAGCAATTAAGACTCACAATGCAATACGAAATCCTAAGGCCAACTAATAATCAAAGAGCACACAAAAATAAACAAAAAAGCCAATATGCACACAAACGATATACAATATATGAAAAGGGGCATCCCTCCCTAAAGTAGTTATGCCTCGCCCAAGAGGGGCCTAAGACTCCCTTCAAAAGATTGGAGGTATCAAAATCAGTTATAAGGGAACTCATGGGCTTAACAACATAGTTAGTCAGATCCCCCCAAAGAGGTAATCCTCCATAAAGTTTGTGTGTTGTTCGACCCTTATGTTACTCAGGGTACCTGTATAATAACCCCTGGAAGTAACGTATGTGGTTATCTATGTCAAGAAACTAAATCCACCACGATATAACCAATGCATAGGTGAATAGTCATAATTCAGTTCCACCGTATGGGTAGGGTAACAAAGCCCAAAATATTGAAAGAACTACCTCTCACAGAGGTAAAGGTATGAGAAAGATCCCCATATATGAATAGATCCCCAAAAATATCTCTGATGCTAAGAAGGTATTAGAGGGATATCTCTTCAACCAACTTCGCATGAGCTCGTTCTTAACTATGGTGTGATCGGAGCCTCCTAACGTCACCAATTATACAATGTATTTCACTGATCCCTTAGTCAAACACATATGTCAAGTTTAATAGACTTGGAGAAGTTTACTCACAAAATCCTATTCCAAGGCTCTAAATCTTACGTTAGTTTGTGCACCCTGAAAAATAAAATTGTTTCTAATCAATTTTAAATTTATCAACGTTACTTTTAGTGGATTTGTTTACTCAAAATATGTGGTCATGAAAATGATGATGTTATGAATCAACAAGTAAAAGAAATGAATATGAATATAATTCAAAGTCCTAACTTCAATTCTCAACAAATGATAATCTTTTTCAAAATGCAATTTCCAACTGAACTTTGTGATTTCAAATAAGATGAAATCTTTCCATACATGTATCAAGATCAATGATAATAACCCAAAAGATCAAATTCCATGATGCAAAATGTAAATTGTTTTTTGTATTTTCAATATAAAGAAATGAAAATTCAAGGTCTGAACCACAACTTGATATATAGACCCTACTGTAAGAAAAAAGAGACAAACCAAGCAAGATCTCAAGAAGGAAACACCCAGCCCAAAATGCAAGGACAATCAATGAAAAAGATGATGAGAAAGAGAAACCTCCTAAAAATTCAACTAATGAAAGGTTTCCTATCACTCTACAGGCACTCAACAATTATGACATATACCTAAGAAGACTCAACAACCATCAAAACTCACCCAATAAACACCAAAATCTACAGTCAAGCAAAAAAAGATGATGTACGAGACTGTTTAGGGAAAAACTGTGTATGTACGCGCCCTATAGAATGACATATTGCGTATCTATGCGTCTGTCAAGGGAAAAAACACATATGTGTATTAAAATAATCCCAGGTTAAGGATAAGGTCAAGTAACTCAGACTCAAAATGACAAAAGGATGCCAAGAAATCAAAAGAAAAGGAAACTCAAGCTAATCGAGAGCAATCTAAGGAGAAAAACATTCCAAACCCTGAAAAGAAGATTACATCCCCAGTATGGTCACCAATTATATTACAAGGAAAATCACTCTATGGCATGGGGTAAACCACAACAGACAGAAATGACTGTAGAAATCAACTATAATCTCAAGTATGCTATATAAACAAACATTCTAACAAGACAAGATAAAAATTTTACCTCGTCCAAACATTCGATGAAGTCCACCGTTGAGCACTTGAACCAAAGCTATATAGCTGCAACTTGTCCTAAACAACCAAGATATGAAAGAATATGGTGATAATATATAAATTTAGCACATATAATAACATAATCCATTAGTATTCATAACAAATATGCCCATGGAATAAAAATTCAAATATTTTTTAGACATTAATTGGATGAGAAAAGAGTATTTCTATTAAAATGTAATCAACAGAAGTGTATGAATGACAAAATTTTGTCTCAACACCTTGAGAACCAAGAAACTAAGTCCCTTCTAGGTCAGCCTCCACCACTTCAATCCTACACCAAAGGAAATTTCATATAAGAGAGACAATGAGGTTCTCCATCAAATAGGGAAGATATTGGGGGCTAAACAATGTGTTCATAATTAAAAGGTCAAAGGGATGCAGACTCAATATGAAGTGAATAATTTCTCCATGGTAAATTTTCTCTCAAACTTGAATTCTTCTCCTCCTTTCCACAACTTGGATATGGCCCATTCATATCCTTCAAATGGAACTGAAGGGTCAAGTCGAAACATTTCCAGTATATAGAAGGTCAAGGATCATGGATCTCATGACATGACATGGAAACCTGACACCATTTTTTAATTTTGGGCACAAAACCTGATGTACGTAGGATGTAATGGTGCAACCTGCGTATATGCATGTTGTATAGTTTTTAGGGCACGTATATGTGGAAAAATATTCTTTTTAGCTATGGGAATTTCAAAAAGGGGACTTCAAGTCTGCATAGGGAAATGAAAAACGCCTTCTGATCAAGTTGCATGGGATGAGGAAAATCTTGCGATAACAGGTGTTCTTCAAATTCCTTAAATGATGATTCTATCCATTTACGTATTTTCCAATGCACTCTTACTAGGAGTGGTACTAAGTGGTATATATAGTTACAACGAGGAACATTTTAAGACTTCAATTTGTTGGCAATAGACTTTTTCACTCACTTCCAACTGCCCATTCATTATGAAACTAGGAAAAAACTTTTAACCTCATTATGATAGTTGACATCGACTCATATTTTTGATCATATCCAGGAATGGAGACGACGATGTCGTTTGATTAAAGCCAGTATAACAAACCAATTGTTGACATATTGGTTTACTGATTCATGATTACCTCCTATTTCCCATGATTTTGCTATGGGTGGAACTGTAACCGAGGAGAAAACGATTGCTCGTGCTTATTATTTGGACCTTGTATATTCACAATTTGGCACCTTATATGATCTGATTCTGTAGGCTCCTCACCCATCGACTGATCCAACTATTGTACCTCCTATATAATCTCACGTTGTCGATGGTGTGGTGGGTTATGTTACCCAAGACTCTACGAGTAAACCTTCTGGTCAATATAACCATAAGGTTATTCCTATCATTACCACTTAAAACAATTCACCTCCTGCTAATATTCCTGGCAAAACTTTTGAGATTAATATGGTCCATTCCACAACTACCAGTAAATTTCAACAATCTATAAGTAAGAAAAAGGGTAAAGTAAAATCTAAGAAAAATGCCCCACAAAAAGAGAAACCCAAAACACAACTTGCTTAGGATACAAAAGCGCAAGCCTAAATATCCTTGTCTCATTTGCAAAGAAGAAAATTATACTAGGGATTTTCCACAACGTGCTGATGTTAATCATTTTCTTAAAGGAACTTCAACTGCACTTGTCGTTTTGAAAAATCCTTTCCCACCTCAACATACTTAAATGGTTTCGCAAGATCAACCCTTTGCCTCAAGAATATCTTATGTACTAATGTGTCAAGAAAATACTGAACAGGTTTTTGTAACAACATGAACCAAAGACTATCCTCCTCCCAATGGAAGTGGTGTTGATCAACTTTCTACCTCTACTCCTACATCTACATCTACTTTACCTACTACTAGTCCTCTTGAAATCGATCGACCCGGTTCTGAAACAGTGATCTGACCACCTCCAAAAGGTGTTGTTCGTATGCCATCTTTTAAACCATACGCGAACATTGCTCAAAACTACAATATTGAGATAAACTAGCTCAAGCACCATCTGCATTGTCGACCCTCGATGTCCTTCAGAGTATCCCTATGCAACAAAGAGTATTGTTGTCATCTATTGGTGGAATTGATTTGAGTGATGCGAATATGATAGCTTTTGATTTCGAAACTCATCTTCCAAGACTTCCCCATCAAATTGATTTTCAAATTCAAGTTAATGTGCAGGAGAAAACTATTTTTTGTACTATTATTGACAAAAGAGCCTCAACTTGTGTAATTTCCATAATTTGTTGGAAAGTTGTTGATTCTCCTTCAATTAATCTACCACCTAATATGTTAAAATAATTTGACTGTAGAGGATTTAAACCCTTTGGAGTGCTTAGTGCATTTTTGATCGAATTAGAAGGTAAAACAATTATTGTTGAAGTAGAAGTGGTCAATGCACCCCTCCACTATAACCTTTTACTAGGATGTAGCTATATTTATGCCATTTCCATTGTGGTTTCTACCTTATTTCTTGTACTTTGTTTCCCTCATCAAGAAAAATTGTCATGGTAGACCAACTTGCCTAATTTAATTATGATTCATGCATTGGTAATGTTCCTTTAATAGGACAAATCTCATCTTCTTACAAGGATGTTGGAGTGGGTATTTTAAAATATTCAAGACTAATGGGATATTTTCTGCTCCCACCACCCGATATTTATCCACTACCACTGCATGACATTCCTCTTGTTGTCACTCAGATAAACATGATTTCAATTGGTTCTAGTAGTTCCCTTGAATCATATGATCCTTGGGTTGTAAACAGTCTTACACAATATGAAAAATATGGCGACCAAATACCACTTAGTATGATTGATTTGTCTTATCAATCCATCCAATTTTCCTCTATGGCTAGTTTTGATACTGATGACCAAACAAATCCAATTTTAGATGAATAGTCTCAATCCTCTTGGCTTATTTATACTATGTCTCTTGATCCTTTTGATGATACTTTCCCTACTGATGAAAGTATCATGGATATTATGTCTCTGGAATAAACTCCATGGGATGATGGTCATCATCATTCCTTATTTCTCCCTAAGCTCGAGACTATTGAGAGTCATTTAGAGTCTTCATTTCCATATGATGAAATTGAGAATTCCCAAACTCCCATCTTAATACATGATGTTTTATTTGAATGGAATTTAGGGAATATCTCCATTACTATGCCCATAAATATCTCAGTAAACATTGAATTCATGGAAAACATTCATATAGGTGCCTCTTGTTCCTATGATGAAATTCAAACTTATATGACCCTATTCAAAAAATTCTATGATGTATTTTCTTGGTCTTACAAAGAAATGCCTGGTATTGACCCAAAAATTGTTAGTCTTGAAATTAAGACATATCCTAAAGACAAATCTATTTGGAAAAAGCTTTGTCCTATTCATCCATGAAAATCCACTGTTATTAAAGCCCAAGTTGAAAAAATTCTTAAAGAAAGTTTTATTTATCATGTACCTTTGAATGATTGGGTTTCCAATATTGTTCATGTCATGAAGAAACAAGGAAAAATCTATGTATGTGTTGATTATAGGGATATTAATCGAGCTTGTCCAAAATACAATTATGCAACCCCTTTTATCAACCGGATAGTCTATGACTGTTCCGATAATGAAGTATTCTCATTTATTGATGTATTTTCTGACTATAATCAAATAAACATACTACCATCGGATCAACATAAACCTATTTTTATTTGTCCTTGGGGTACTTTCACCTATCGAAAGCTTCCTTTCAGACTTAAGAACACTGGCACTACTTTTCAAAGAGCTATGTCTTATTCATTTGATGAAATTACACATATAATTCAGCCATAGCTTGATGATTTCCTTCACATTCCATGTGACGTCAAGATCATCCGCAACATCTACGAGACATATTCCTTAGATGTTGACATTACAATATTCGCTTAAATACACATAAAAGGTATTTTGTGTGGAATTGGGACACCTGTTAGGTTTCATCGTATCCAAGCATGGGATCCATGTTGATCCCTTGAATATTGAGTCCATACTGAACTTACCTCCTCCTTCCACATTATACCAACTCCAAAGTTTGCAAGGGAAGGAATTTTTTTTACGTCGATTCATTCCCAACTATGCTAAATTGACCAAAGGTTTTACTTGACTTCTTAAGATATAGATTCCCTTTGTTTGGGATAACATTGCTCAGAATGAATTTGACACTTTGAAGCATGTTTTAACTCATACACCATTGTTACAGCCCCCATATTACAGTCAAGATTACTTTTTGTACATTTCTTCTTCTGACAATACCATTTCTACGGTGCTTGTCCAAGAGGATGAATCACGTGAATCACTTGTGATTTACTATTTAAGTAGGAGGCTTACTACTTCCGAAATAAAATATTCACATGTGGAGAAATTGGCATTGAATGTTGTTCAATATGTCCAACATTTATGTCAATACATCTTATTCTGCAAAACCACCATCATTTCTGATTACAACCCCATGCAACATATTATGACTAGATAGGTGTTGGGGGGAAAATACTCCAAATGGTTCATTATATTACAAGAGTTTGATTTGGAATTTGAGAAATCCAATTCAAAGGAATCTTTGGTTTTTGCTGAGTTAATTTGTGACCTTCCCTCAACTAAAATAAAAAGTGCGGCAGAAGATTCAATTCCTGACGAATCTCTTTTATAGATCATTTCCTTAGACCCATGGTAAGGAGATATCATAATCTATCTTTAAACCCAAACTTTTCAACCTGAGTTGTCTAGTATTGAAAGACATCAAATTCGATACCAAGCTCGACAATACATAGTTATTGGCAATACCCTTTATCGTCATGGTGTCAATTCCATTTTTTAACGGTGTTTAACAAATGAGGAAGTCGAGAGATATCTTAAATAATTTCATGTCATAGCATGTGGTGGTCATATGTCTGGGTATTCCACTGCCAAACAAATTCTATGAGCTGAATATTTTTGGCTGTCACTGTTTAAGGATTGTATCCTTGTGGTCCAAAAGTGCCATGCGTTCCATATCTACAATCGTAATTTGCATGCGCCTCCTGCTCATTTTCACCCTATTTTTTCCTCTGGTCCATTTTCCAAATGGGGCATTGATTTCATGACATGTAACCCTCACTTGACACAGGGGCATGGGTATATTATTGTCGTCATGGATTATTTCACTAAGTGGGCCGAGGAGATACCTACATTCAATAACAAGAGGAAAAACACATCCCTTTTCATTTTTAATCACATTATTGCTAGATTCAGTGTGCCCCAAGCCATTTTCATCGATCATTCCATTCATTTTTGAAATTACATGATGTTGGAATTAACTGCCAAATTGGGTCTATGACATGAAAACTCAACTCTTTACTATCCATAGGTCAATGGCCAATTCGAAGTCATAAACAAAGTTTTGACAAAGATTCTTTGTAGGATGATAATGATTCACAAATTGAATTGGCATACGATGTTTTTTTTTTGAAATTATGGGAATATCGAACCTTGGTTAAAACAACCACGGGTTTTACACCATTTCAGTTGGTATATGGTTTGGAAGTTGTGATGTCGATTGAATGTGAAATATCATCCTTGAAAATAGTCATCGAATTACTTCCCAATACCATGGCTTAGGAAGAACGTCTTTAGTACTTGACACGATTAGATAAAACTCATCATGACACCACTCTAGCTAATGAAACCCATAAGAAATGTGTCAAATATCAATATGATAAAATGGTTAGACCTTGTGTGCTTTATGAAGGTGACTTGGTCCTGTTATATGATCAAGATTGTGAAATATTTGGGGTAGGTAAATTCACACCCATGTGGCATGACCCTTATATCATTAAACATGTATTAGAGAAAGATTCCTTTAAGTTAGCAGATTATCATGGGATTCCTTTGGGTGTGCCTCGAATGGGATTTACCTAAAGAAGTACTATGCCTAAAGTCATTCTACATAATTTCTTTGTATATTGTACCATAGTTTGGTGTGCTATTATCGCCTTTTTCAATGATTTATGTCTACTACTTATCTTGCATTGTTCCTCGTTTGCAGATGTCGATGCTCCCTCCACCTTATGTTGGATTTTTTGATGGTGCTAGCCATGGTACTCAAAACCTTGCTTCTGTTGCATTGGCAATCTACATGCCTACCAATGAGTTGATAAGTCTACATGGTATATTCCTTGGTCGTGTGACTAAAAATATCATGGAATATAGTGCAGTCATTGAATTTTCGATTAAATCCATCTCACTTGGAATTCATCCCTTATTTGTTCGACTTGAATCTCAACTTGCGGTATTGCAGTTAAGTAACATTTATTCTATCTGAAACCCTACTCTTTTATGAGTATATTTAAGGGTTTGTATGTTGGAAATAGAGTTTGACTATTTAGAGTATCAACACATTCCAATAAATATACATACATTAATATATGCTTTAGCTAATTATGTATTAGACATACATTTGCAACATTTGTAAAATTCACATATACATTTTGCACTCAATAGAACATAAGTAGAAATCATCTTATATTAAGTTTTCAAAAAGGTTTTACAAAATGTGTTGGGACAACACTAAGCCTACGAATTTTATATCAATACATGTCGATAACCAAACAATTGAATATATATTAGTCATCTCTAGGTCCATGATTCTCATGGTAGCATAGTATGGCCTAAGCCACTCATCAAATAAAACAAGCTATGCGTCTGAATAATCCCACAATGTGCCACTAGTACTGTTGTGGTAGATCATTGATCTGAATATACGGTATACCCATGGTCAACCACTCGAGGTTATGTTCTATTTACTCGAGATCCTCGGTGGCTTCATGATCATAAGCAACCATCGCACCCTTATCGCCTCGCCTATGTATCGACAAAGTCCCATATGGTTTATTTGTCTTGATAGCTGGATGATGAAAACAAAATCAGTCTCAACACAATAAAA
>JASDQU010101165.1:358854-372531 GCA_032191745.1 Picea mariana
AAAAAAAAAAAAAAAAAAAAACAGTTTCATTGTTATTCTATTAGAATCAAGTGACCTTTCAAGTTACAAAAAGATCGAGATCTGTTGTTTGAGATATACTTTAAGCGAGTATTCAAGAGAGTTCCTATTGACTACTATCAATTTGCTTTACATAATATCATAAACTTTGCTTATCAAAAAGAAAAAGTAAAATTTTCATCTAATGTCGATGTACATTGGATTATAACTTTAAAATATCAAAAGGTTATCAGCATTTACTACATTCTCTTTAATGATATCCTCATAAAAAAACCAACCCAGGGAGTTGTCCAACGCTTTTTTGGAGAGTAGATCTGCAATTGTGTTGAATTCCCTGTGTATATGCATGAATTTGATTTCTTCAAATTTATCCTTTAAACATCTTATTTGTTCTTTCCAGCTGTGTAAATAAATCAGATTCAGATTTGAGTGGTCATTAATCCAGTCAGTAGTCACCTTGGAGTCTCCAACAACCATTAGTTTACTTATGGACAACCTATCAGTAAAGTATAAAATCCCCTATAGACCCAAAATTTCATCTTTCATATTATTACCTTTTCCTCCTGCAAAGTGTGACCTATAACTGTGGTCTGAAATTAATTTTATAAATATGTGAACTCCACAGTTATCATTAATAGTTGCACCATAAAAAAATCCTATTGGATTTTCATGAAAGAAAACTGGATTTAAGATATAATCAACTTTGTCTACTTCTCATGCTCCTTTATATTCCTTAATATCAAGCAAAATCTTTGTAATTATTCTGGAGTCCTCTCTTTGCCAGTTCTCAAATAATATTTTGTTCCTATACTTCCATATTCCCCAAATAACCAGAAAAGGAATATATCTCATCCTTGGATATTGTGTAAACCAAAGCAACAAATGTTATTCCAAAGTAGAATACTTCCAGGTATCTGAAATATTGAGAGAGTTTAAGTTTTGTTTCCATATGTGTTTGGTGGTATCAAAATGTATAAGTGAATGATTGGTTGTATCATCATCCTTGAGACAGAGATTGCATACTGAAGGACTAATGGTTCCCTGTTTCCTATAATTTTCACCAGTGATGATACAGTCCTTCAAGCATAACCACATGAAGCAAGTAATTTTACTTGGGATATTAACTCTCCATATAGACTTATACCACCATCTAGAACTTCCCTTGTGAAAATTGCTAGCGATGGACTAATATGCTAGGTCAATCGTTATTGTTCCTATAGCCCTGTTCCATGACCATACCATTTTTTCATTTGTATTATTAAGTGTAATTCCACTGCTTTTCAAATTTACAATGTAATTGTTCCATTCAATTGCCAATTCTCCTGATAGTCCAAGTTGGTTGGCATCTAACCAACTTTGTGTTGAGCTTGGTGTATTTGGTAAGGCCGCATGTGCTTATTTTCAATTATAACTTGTTTACCACACCCTATTTTCCAAGCCAACGATTGCTTAATAATATGTAAAGAGTGCATAAATTGTTTCTAGAGAATAGAGGCATTAGAGTACTTACACTCTTCTTTCCGTAGCGAGGAGGTCAAATCAACTCCTTTTAAATTCCTTTAAGGATTTGGCTCCACATACTATTACCAAATAGTCCTCTCCAATAGGATTTAGCAACCAAAGATTTGGAAAAGTAGAATATATTCCTTATACCCTAACCTCCATTTTCTTTTGGATTGGCAATGTTTTTCCATTTGGATAAGTGAAAGCCTGTAGCTTTGTTTGATCCTCTCCATAAAACGGTTGCCATAAATTGTTGTATCTTGTGAAAAATAGATGCAAGAATCTTTTCTAGACTGAGCTAGTACATAGGGATGCTTTGAAGCACTGATTTCACTAAGACCATTCTGCCACCTAAAGAGAGCCACCTAAAAGTCCAATTGCTAATTTGTTTTTCTATCTTCTGAATCAACTAGTTCTAATCCACTATTCTGTAGTCGTTTGGTTTTAAATAAAACCCTAGATATTTCATCCCTACCTCGAGGTTGATGAATTGTATGTTGAACGTTGAATGAATTCTCTATTCAAGACTGGGATCAATGTTCTGTGCAAGAAAAACTTATTTTTGACAGTTTATATCCATACCCAAGGTTGTACAAAAACTATTTAAGATGGTTTTGAATTCCATCCAGTCTTCATATTTCCCACCCCCTAAAATTAAAACATCGTCTATGAAGAGAAGATGAGATACTATGGTCATTGTGGTGACTTTAAGGCCATGAAAAGTCCCTTTTACAACAACTTTATTCAATAATATACTTAGGCATTCAAAAACCAAAAGAAATAGCAGGGGGGAAAGGGGACAACCCTGTTGAAGTCCTCGATAACTTTTGAAAAAATCAGTCGGGGAACCATTAATTAAAACTTCCATATTAACTGAGGTAATACAAGCCATAATCCATTGGGTAACCTCCAAATTTAATTCAATCTGAGTTAATAACAATCTAAGAAATTTTCATCTCACCTTATCATATGCTTTCTTCAAATCCAACTTAAGGATAATGATGCTTAGCTTCTTAGAATTAGCTATGTGTAAACATTCTTGTGCTATGCCAACAACATCAAAGATTAAGTGGTCCTTTAAGAAACCAAACTGTTCATGGGAGATACATGCTGCCAATTTTTCTTTCATCCTTGTAGCGATAATTTTAGAAATGACTTTGTAAGCAAAATTACAGAGGACAATTGGCCTGAAATCATGAACAAAATAAAAAATCATTTTGTCATTCATATATGTATAGAAATGTATATTTTCATTTTCTCACATATATATTGGGATATATATTTTCAATTATATATATATATATATATATATATATATATATATATATATATATATATATATATATATATATATATATATATATATATATATATATATATATATGTTTCTTATTTTTATATTTTTAATTGAAATATAAAGTATTCAAAATATTAAATAATATTAGATTTAATTGAAGTTTTAAAATATCAAAATATTTTATCTTAAATAGATAGATAATTATAATTAAATAACATTAATATATCCATAATTAAATAAAATATGTTTGTGATATATTAGAGCAGAGTTAATTTACAAAATATTTAGCTGTCAAATATTTTAAGGGACATCATGCTCAAGATTTTGATTGGTTTTCCTTTCACCATAAGCTTGAAGAAGCTAAACTCTAAAGTTGATGAACTTTCCAAGGAAGCTCTCCAGCTTCCAAACCCAATAACAAGCATTACTACCAATCTTCGTAAACAATATATTTATAGCAAAGCATAACACATACATTTCAAGTCTTATACATCACATATAAAAAAGAGGAGATCCCCCACAAAACCCTAAATATAAATTCTAAAAAACAAAAACAAAAAAGATCCCCCACAAAGATGTCCCAAAAGAGAAACCCCAAATCGCTATGCTCTGAATCAATGTGAGACCAAGTTCGCAATCAGAAGAACCAAGTAATTACCATGTTTGCTCAAATAAAAAAAAATATAGCGAATCTTATCAAGAAATAAAACGAGTTTACAAACTCAATAAAAACAAAATATAAATGAAGAAAATACTTATGAATGCACAATAGCAACTTCGATTCAAAATATGATTTTTTAGATCACTCAGATTAAAATTCATTTTTCAAATTGATCAAACACTAACAAAAATTCCCTAAATATAGAAGAAAAACTGCCCCTTCGATCTTAGAAAGAATTTAATTAAGTCGGTGATGGTGTCTCATGGCCTGCAAAGGTTAAGGCGACCACTGCTTGAGAATTTAAGACAAATCAGTAAATCGGTGCTAAATCCTCAAGTCTTGAAGGGTCAAGATGGCCACCGATCCGTCGTTTATTTAGGCGGTGAAATGATTAATATCTAACATACTCCCTCTTAATAATTTCAAAAACAAAACAACCAAAAACATGCAATACAAGATTTCTTGTTAAAAAAGCATTACAACTTACATACCCCAATATTATCTCTATGAGTTTTAAACAATTCATTTCCCAAAGGCTTTGTAAATATGTCTGCAAATTGTTCTTCAGAACTGCAGAAATGAACATAAATTTCTTTACCATTTACCAGCTCTCGAATGAAATGATACCTCATATCAAGTGCTTACTCTACTTGTGAAAAATGTGATTCTTTGGCAGTGCAATGGTAGATTTATTATCACAGACAATTCTGAGTTGCACCATTTTGTTCATGTAATAATTCATTCAATATTCTTCTCATCCATACAAATTGAGATGCAACTATTTTTGTTGCAACATACTCTGCCTCAGTAGAAGATAAAGTCATTATGGGATGTTTCTTTGATGTCCATGCCACTGCTCTAGATCCAAGACTGAACACATAACCAGATGTGCTCTTTCTATCATCAATGGAACTTGAAAAATCACTATCAATATATCTGATCAGCTCAAAGTTCAATTTTGATGTGTATCAGATGCCAAAGTCAGTTGTTCCAACAATGTATCTCAGGATCATTTTTCTTTCTTGCCAATGAGTAATCTTCGGAGTCTCCATGAATCTGGAAATTAAACTAACAACAAACATAATATCAGGTCTCATTGTTGTTAAATACATAAGGCTTCCAACCAATTTCTTATACAGAGTTGTATCAACATATGATCCCTCATCATATTTGCTAAGTTTAGTACCAGTTTCCATTGGTGTTGCATCTGGTTTACAATTCAACATTCTAAACCTTTTCAATACTTCATTTGCATATTTAGTCTGAAAAATGAAAATGCCATCATTAGATTGATCCACTTGAATTCCAAGGAAATATTTCATCCATCCTAAATCAGTCATCTCAAACTCTGTTTTCATGGCATTTTTAAAATCATCTACAGATAGATCTCCAGTAAAAATCAAGTCATCAACATACAGACAGACAATCAAAATGTTACCTTCTTGGTTTACCTTTGTATACAGAGTTGGCTCACTTGGAATTCTGCTGAATCCAACACTAATCAAGTACTCATCAATCCTGTTATACCAAACTCTAGATTCCTGCTTCAATCCATATAAAACTTTCCTTAACTTGTAATCTTTATCTCTATACTTATCAATCTCATAACCCAGAGGTTGTCTTACATAAACATCTTCTTCCAAACATCCATTCAAGAATATAGACTTAACATCCATCTGATGCATGATCCATTTATTTTGAGCTGCAATAGCTAAGACCATCCTCACTGTGTCAATTCTTGCTACAGGAGCAAAGGTTTCATTGCAATCAATACTGGGTTGCTGACTAAACCCCTGAGCTACAAGTCTTGCCTTGTACTTTTCAACTTCACCTTCTACAATCAGCTTAGTCTTATAAACCCACTTAACACCAATATTGTTCTTACCTTCAGGTAAATCGACAAGATGTCAAGTGTTATTTCTTTCAATGGAATCAATCTCCTCATCCATTGCTTTTATCTAGACATCCTCTTTAGAAGCTTCATTAAAACTTACAGGATCACATGCCATTAATACAAAATTTGAAATCTGATCTACTTCTTCATTCTGATCATATAATTCTCTTAAGCTCCTAGTCTTTTGACTTTTAAATCTGTTTTTCAATGATGCTAAAGTAGGATTCGATTCACTACTTACATGTGAATTTGTTTGATGTCCACCATGTCTAGATGGCTCACCATGCTCATGATTTATGGGTGTTCTAAATTGAGATGGGATGGAATATGGTGCTTGCCTTGTAGGACTTCTCGCTGCAGGCATATGTGCATGTGGAATCAGCTGTCCACCTCCTTCAATCTTCTCAGCTTCATCATCATCTTCACGGGGTAACACAGCTCCTTCTGAAACAAATTTATCAATACTTCCATCTCAGGCTTCCTCTTCTTTAAATTGAACATCTTTGTTGATTACATACTTCTTGGTGATGGGATTGTAGAGTCTATATGCCCTAGACTCTTTACTGTATCCAACAAAGATACATCTCTTGCTTCTATCATCCAACTTCCTCCTCATTTCTACAGGTACATGTGCATATGCTACACATCCAAAAATTCTGAAATAAAAAACAGTACAAGGCTTACCATCCCAGGCTTCTTGAGGAACTCGATTCCTCACTATCTTGGTCAGACTTCTATTCAAGATATAGACAGAGAAAACAACCACATCTCCTCAATATTCATTTTAAAGATGCTTCTCTTTCAACATGCTTCGAGCCATATTCATGATGGTTTGATTCTTCCTTTCAGCCACTCCATTCTGCTGTGGAGTATATCGAGCAGTAAACTTCCTTTTAATTCCATGAAAATCACAAAATTCAATGAATTCATTTAGTTTATACTCACCTCCTCTGTCAAACCTCAATAACTTAATGGTTCAACCACTCTCATTATCAACCATAGATTTAAACCACTTGAAAACTTCAAAGGCTTCATATTTCTGCTTCAACAAATACAACCAAGTCTTCTTATTGAAATCATCAATAAAAGTCATTAAATAAACACTACCAATCAAAGAAGGTATTTTCATAGGTCCACACAAATCCATGTGGAAAATTTCCAATGGAGCTTTTTCTCTGTAGGAAACACCTGAAACAAATTTATCTTTGTGATGCTTCCCAAGTATACAACTCTCACAAGAGCTTGCATGTTGTTGAATATAGGGAAACCCCTTTACCATCTGCTTCTTCTGTAACAGATCTAAGCCACCAAAATGTAAATGACCATATCTGAAATGCCATAACCAAGATTCATCTAAACTTCTAGCTTTATAACTGTTCAAAGAACCACTCAAATCATTTCTCATAACAAGTGAAAACATTCTATTCTTGGTCATCTCTACTCTTGCAATCAACTATTTGCTGGGTAATTTATCATAGATTGTACATACCTTGTTATTGAAGAACACTATGTACTTTTTATCCATCAACTGTCCAACACTAATAAGATTGCATTTTAAACCAGGCACAAAATAAATATCGTCAATATTTATTCTCTGATTATTCTTAGTATAAGCTAGAACTACACCTTTTCCATTAACTGTAACCTTGCAGTCATTTCCCAGTTTTACTTTAGACTTAATACTAGTGTCAATAGAAGAAAATATATCCTTATTACCAGTCATGTGGTTACTGCAACCACTATCCAAAAACCAAATATCATTAGCACTTTCTTGAGTGACATTACAAGTCAAGAACATAGGATTTTGATCATACTCAGACTCATTTGTGATATGTGCAGACTTCTTTTCAGCATCTACCTGCTTCTTCCAACATTTGTTAGAAAAATGCCCAAACTTCTTACAATAATAACATTGTACTTTAGATTTATCATACCTCTGATATTCTTGCTACCAGGGTTTGTTGCTACTCCCTCTTAAATTAGGAGGATTCTATTGGGACTTCTCCACAGACTCTGATTTAGTTCTGTTGTCCCATCGACCAGAAGATCGACCTCCTCTTCCACAATTATAAGACCTTCCTCTGCCTCTTCCTCTAGGAACATGCAGTTGGGATTTGAAAGCATGCTCCAATGATCCTTATTCATATATAGATATCCTTGATTCATGAGTAACAACAAAACCAGTTAATTCATCAATTTGCATTTGACTTAAATATTTAAATTCCTCTATGGGTACAACTACAGGTTCAAACTTCTTGGGTAAAATTCTTAGCACTTTCTCAATAACTCTCTTATTCTCAACATCAACTCCATACTATCTAAGTTGGTTCACAACACTCATCACTTGAGTCATGAAAGTATCAACACTTTCATTATCCTTCATCTTCAGATTTTCGAAGTCCCTTCTCAAGTTCTGCAACTTGACTGTCTTCACCTTGGATACACCTTGATAACAGGTTTCAAGGATGTCCCAAGCCATATTCAAAGATGCAACACTAGAAATATTCATAAAAATGGATTCATTTAATCCTTGCTGGATTAATCCAAGAGCCTTATTATCCTTTTTCCTATCTTCCTTCAGCGAATCATGGTCAACATTAGAGAGAGCCAATTTTGTTGCTACATCAGCTGGCTCGGCATAACCATCAATAAAATAGTTCCATAAATCCTGAGAACACAAAATCATCCTCATTCGAATATACCAAGAGTCATATGACTTCTCGTTTAGGACAGGAACCTGAACCTGAGAAGAACTACTACCAAACACAACCATTTATATAAAATTTAAAAGAAATAAAATAAACCTTCACGCAGGAAAACAAGAAGGTAAAATTGGGCACCAAAAGGAATTATTTTCATTGAAATGAGCAAATAGCAGGATGGATTGCAAGCTCTGATACCAAATGTGGAAAACCATAGGTTTATTGGACTTTGGGTATCGATGTTTACAAACACCCAATGAAAAAAACAAAACAAAACAACAATTTTTGAATCGTGAAATGCGAACAAGCTGTGGGCCTAACACTTCGGGTTTTGGCGTTTGGAAAGTGAGTGAGTCTATCACACAAGCTAGCGGATGTCCCGAAAGAGAAACCCCAAATCTCTATGCTCCGAATCAATGTGAGACCGGGTTCACAATCGGAAGAACCAAGTAATTACCGTCTTTGATCAAATAAAAAAATATATAGCGAATCTTATCAAGAAATAAAACGAGTTTACAAACTCAATAAAAACAAAATATAAATGGAGAGAATACTTTCAAATGCACAATAGCGACTTTGATTCAAAATGTAATGTTTCAGATCACTTAGATTATAATCCGTTTTTCAAATTGATCAAACACTAACAAAAATCCCCTAAATATAGAACAAAAATTGCCCCTTCGATCTTAGAAAGAATTTAATTAAGATGGCGATGGTATCTCATGGCCTGCAAAGGTTAAGGCGGCCACTGCTTGAGCAATTTAAGACAAATAAATAAATCGGTGCTAAATCATCGAGTCTTGAAGGGTCAAGACGGCCACCGATCCGCCATTTATCTAGGTGGTGAAATTATTAATATCTAAAACTTCCCTCATAACCATGTTTTCCCTTCGAAACCGCCTCTTGTCGATGGCGTCAAACATGTAAAAACCCACATGATGCCGATTATCAGTTAAATATCAATGGAGAGAAACCAATGACAAGTAAAGATCAGCATTAGAGTTACCTTCGAGCTCTAAAACTAAACTAGTATAGAGCACGCAAACCAGGAAGCTTGGACCAAAATAGAATGGTAGCGTATGTATAGAGTGACACTTTCTATGGTAAGCCCCTAGATGCTAGGTTTTGTATCATTGGTGACACCTTCTAATGGTACCATAACACAAAATCTTGACCGGTGTTATAAATGCTGCCAGAACACAAAATCTTGAAATATAGAAAGAAATCAAATGGTACCTTCGAAGATCTAATTGCTTAATATGTTGAACTAGTATAGAGCATGCACTCCAAGAAGCCAGGACCAAAATATAATGAAGGGAATGAATGGAGTGGCCATGAATTTTATAGAGCGACACCTTCCTCAATAAGCACCCAGAGTCTTGGTTGTATATCGTTTTCGTCAATAAGCATTTGGATGTACTTGGATGTTGGGTTGTATATCATAGCACCTAGATTTTTGGTTTTATATGGTCTGATCTAAAAATGTAAAGATCAAAAAATATTTATTAATTTGGAGAAATAAAATAGAAATAGATACAAAGAGCTTGAGATCTGGACAACCGAGATATTTCACAAAATATTGAAAAAGCAAGTGTTGCAGGGTAGCATAGTCCCTGTCGGGTTGGAATGGGAATAAATGCACAGGTATGGAGGGACCATGGGATAATGAGAAGCCCAAAGTACTGGAGACACATGGAAACTGTTGCGGACACATGGCGAGCAGCAAGCATGATAGGTGGTATCCATGTAGAAAATGACACGTGGCACTCTGCAACACATCATCCATAAGACTTCAGGATGCTACATGCTTCCATCACTTTGGGAGTTTTCCTTAAACATAGTTCCCCCGAAGCCCCAGAATCCCGAATTCCCAAATTAGTTAATGATAATATTATATTAATATCGGGTCAACTAGTAATTAGGGAGAAATTCACTTTGTGAGAAATTTGTTCCATCACTAAATATGGCCAGGGGAGTTCTAAAATTGGCAAGTTGGTAAAACTTTAGTAGGGACACTAAAGTGTCAGGGATCGCACATTGGAAACTGATTGATGGCTCACATTCATTTCGGAAAGAGAAGACATCCTAGCGTTAATCTCCTAGAGAAATTCTGGCATTGAAATCATTTAGTTTTTGAAAGTATTCTCATTCTAATTATATTGTGTTTTGCATAATCTATCTTGCTTTTATTTTCTCAATAAGATTCCGTAATTTTTCCTATTACCATGCAGTAGATAACTATTAAAAAGCACAGATATCACCATCACTTGTAACTTGATATATTGTTGGAGTTTGACTTTCCATATTGGAAATTTTTATTCCTACGTTGTAAGTTTTATATCTTTAATGTATTTATAAAATTAATTTATAATGATCTTTGTATACTTCCAACTGAATATTTAGAGTTAACTTCAATTTCCATAGTCAATTCTTTAATTTTTCCCATGGACAAAGTAAGAAACATGCATTTCATTCTATTAAATAGATCATTTGTTTGTCTATCTTTATATGTGCTAGGATAGATAAAGTTATATGTGGTGGGAAAAAAACCCATATAATTTTTTTTGAAAATGTGTTCAGTGTTGAAGATTCTTTGATCTTCTTGTGTGACCTCTGTGTTTGCTAGTTTTTTCTATATATGAAGACACACCTAACATGATTGTTTATTTTCATGAGTTTTTAGCACATTGAAGTTAATTTAAACTGTGTGAGAAAAAGGTGTCGAGACAGAGGAAGATGCCCTTTTCCTGAAACTTTTTTCCATGAACAACAAGCCCACTTTGCAGAGGTTGATTTGAAATTTATCTCCAGGAAGAGGGCATATTTCTAACATGCCTATCCAAATGAAATATTTGTAAGATGCATATGACAGTTCAATATAGTACCAACTGATATATTTGTAACATGTCTATCCAGTTGATTGTTTTTTGGCCATGATAAAAAAATTTAAAGGTTTTTATTTCTACAGATATTCTTGTAGATGTATTTACAAGTCTGTTCACCCTTCAATCTATTAGGAACAAAACGACAACGTAACGAGGATGTCAATCCTAGTGCATTTTTATAGATGTGGTACTCCTCTTTAAGTTTTTATCAGGGCATGTATAGTTCAAATGTGGGACTTAGATAAAGTCCACCGTAATGACTTAAAGCAATACAAAACGATAGAAAATGTTTTTTTTGTTTTTTGAAATAAAGGTTCCAAGAAAATACGACCAGGAATCACAAATCAAACATTCAAATTAAATAAACACAATTTCCTGGCATCCAACATAGTTCAAGATAAATATTTTTGAGCACATAAAAATAAAAGAAGGTGACCGACATGCATAAAGAGAACTAACTTTGCATTCCAAAAATGGGGTTACAAGGCACCGTTGAGATTGTTCCCAAAATAGTTTTCTTTGAAATTTCTAAAAAAATAATAATGTTTGTTACATATTCCTCGAAATTTAAATGTGTTTGTCATATAGACTGGGATTGGGGCTCCCGTGGACCATAAAAGAAATGAGTACAAGAAATAGGATTGTAGAAAGAAGAAGTGGGTGATGATAGACAACAAGACCTGAAAAGAACAAATTGGAAGTTATCAGTCTTTGGTTAGACATGTCTATTTGAAGAGGTGGAATAACTGGTTTGATAAAGAAAGCATGATGTGATCAGTATAGACTTACTATGATGGTATATCTCTCCCCCTTTTTTATTTGCTTGCTGATGTCTTTTTATTGCTCTCGTCGACGGTTACTGGAATCATGCCAACCACTTGTTTCCCTTCGTCGATGAGCTTGTCGATTTCCATTTGGAGCCATTCTTCAATGTAGATTCTCATGGGGGCCACATTGATCTCATGCCGGATTTTATGTTGAAAATATCACTTTCTAATTCCCTTCGATCGATAGAAAGATTATGCAGAGCCTGTTCAATTTCTTGTTTTTTGCCCGAATAGTCCACTAGCGAGTTGTCCATGTCATCCTCATCATATTCAAGGATGTTGTAAAACTTTTATAATGACAATCCCTTAAAAATATCAACTTGTTCATCGAAGGATTGCTTGGTTAAGAAAAATGAGTTGAGGATTAATTTGGGGTGTTGGACCTCGTTGGTACTTCTTGCTAAGTCTATTTCGGTCAGGCTTCTGAATAATTCTTATTTCTTTGATACAACTTGTTCACATGATAGGACATTGAGCTATAGGTTCTTAACTTTATCTTTCCAACATGCATTTAATTGTTTGATTTGGTTTGGGGAGGGGAGATCTTCTTCTCTTATTTTCATTTTTGTCATGTTAGTAACATTGAAGCCAAAAGGGATGATCATGTCTAGATAGAAACCTTCTTCATTTTTTAAATACACTTGCAAATATTCTAGGAAGGCATGTGCCCTCGTTCCAAAGGAAGTTATACTTTTTTATGTTTCTCAGGATTCAGTAATTATCGCCATTATTTTCTTGATATTCTTCTCCACATAGCCTCTACATGATGAGAGGAGGATGGAGGATCCTTTTAACTTGGCTAGAGGGGTGGAAGGCACAAGTATATCTAAAGGACTGGAAAGAAATGGGATAGGAATCAAAGCTTCCTCCAATTCCTTGATTCGTTCCTTTAGTTTGGCATTCTCCATATTAAGGCCTCCAATGGAATCATCAAGAGCATCTCTGGTTTCTCGGTGAATTCGAGAGATTTGGGAAGGCTGCATGTTCCTCAGGTTAATCTATGAATGACATTTCCCTTTCTTATTTCATACATATCTCTTTAAAATAATTAATTTTTTAGATTCGTTGTAAAAAACAATGCTCTGGAATATGAAGGATTCATCTTCGTCAAAAATATCGGTCTCAGCTATTTCCATTAGGGGATTATGGTGGATCGTGTCCCTGGGATGATCAATATTGGGGAATACATTTTCAAGATCAGTGTCAAGTTCCATGTCTTCACTTTTAGTTCTGGGCTCTTCCGCTTCTTGCATAACATTTTTTCTCTTCTTCCTCACAGGAAGCTTGTGAGAACTATTAATTTTACCCAGAGGAGGGTTTTTATCTCCTCCTCCGTTTGAAGAATTGTGGGTTTCTTTCTTATTGGGGTGGGTCGTTGGAGCGATGCTCTAGGATTTCATACTCTTGGGAGTGGAAGCTGGGGATTGGATACTCTTCTCATCAGGGCCTTTTCCCTATTGTTTGTAAAATTCATTGGTGCTTTGCAATGTCTCTAGGTCGCCAGCATCAGGAGAAGGAGTGTTCTCGTCATTGTCTATGTCTTCATTCAAGAGTGTATGGATAAAATAATTGTTGAAGCCAACTGCTAGTAAATKTTTTGAAAAATTACTATTAGGGTCGAACCCTCTCAATATTTCAACATATCTTAGGTTCAAGTTGTTGAAATGGCCTGCGAATTCATCAATATTATTGACGTTCCTGAACACAAAGTCCCCGAATTTCCAAGGCAGAGGAATGAACTATTTTTTTCTCTTCTCATGGAAAAAATGCAACCAATAGTTGTATTTCCTTGATATTTTTATAACAAACATTATATCCGTAATGTGACATGGAAGGAAAGCAGGATTTTCCTTGGAGCCAAAAATCATTATTACACTGTAATTATCCATT
>JASDQU010101165.1:372581-388854 GCA_032191745.1 Picea mariana
TCTTCATTCAAGAGTGTATGGATAAAATAATTGTTGAAGCCAACTGCTAGTAAATTTTTTGAAAAATTACTATTAGGGTCGAACCCTCTCAATATTTCAACATATCTTAGGTTCAAGTTGTTGAAATGGCCTGCGAATTCATCAATATTATTGACGTTCCTGAACACAAAGTCCCTGAATTTCCAAGGCAGAGGAATGAACTATTTTTTTCTCTTCTCATGGAAAAAATGCAACCAATAGTTGTATTTCCTTGATATTTTTATAACAAACATTATATCCGTAATGTGACATGGAAGGAAAGCAGGATTTTCCTTGGAGCCAAAAATCATTATTACACTGTAATTATCCATTTTTTCAAGTGTCCCCTTCCTGTCCAAAAACTTGGTTTCTCGGTTAGACATCCGAGGAGCATCCTTTCCTAACAATAAATCTTTGAAAAATGAGACAAAGTCATTAAAAACCTCATAAATACAATGGGAGGCCTTATGCCTCCATAAGTCCTGGTACCAGAAGGTTACTAGGTCAAATTCACAATTTACCTTCTTGGACACAGACAATTTTGGAAATGGACAGCAATGCGCTATCGTGAAAACCAAGTAGGATGACATATAAAATTTATTCTCATGTTTGAATCATGACAATTGGGAACATATTTCAATGGAAATCAACTTCCCCCAATAAAAAATGGCTTGTTCCTTGACCGTGAAATACAAAATATAAAGAATCATGCAGGAAATTCTTGGTGTGGATTCCTGTCGCGTTATCCTCGTAAACAACCAAGCATTTTCCTGGAATGGATTTCTAAACGAATTAACTTGCAACCTTGTGATATTTTCAAGAACTATTGTCAGGTATTCCAGGAACTCGGGTAAGAGGTCCAACCCGTTATCATGCTTTTTTAAGAAATCCTTGCAGTCTTCTCCTTTGAAGGTCAATGTTGGATCCAAAAATATCAACATCTTGTGGAAGACCTAAGGCGACAAAGAAACAGGAGAGTGGTACCGCAGTTGATAATTATTTGTATTGAAATATATCTCTCGGCACACCAAGAGATCACCTCCTTATAGTCAAATACTTCAAGGACACAACCTGCATGAGCAATTCCAGAGGTCCAAACTACTTCGTTCTGGGCAGAAGGGGATGAGTAGTAAGAATATGCCCTAGACCATTGGAATTTCTGGTCCTCACGCCCGAAGATGTTCCCTATATCTCCATAGAATTGTTGTCGATTTGTTGCCATAAGTTGACGAGAACATCTCTTTTCTCCAAACGATGTTTGAAATGAACACTTAGAAGGGATAATATAACCCTCCACAAATCTCATTCCAATGCGTGTGAATGGGAGATCTCCTCGATCCTTTTGCTCATTAATGAAAATCTCTACGGTTCTTGCATGATGAGATGTTAGAATTAAATATTACTAATTTCATACTTATAAAGAAGTACGAAGGTGGTGGGGATGACCAAGAGAAATTAAGGATTGGAGATTTCTTGAACCCACCAACACGATGACCCATGAAATGTTAGAATATAATGGATGTGCTCATTTTACCATTGACAATATCGCTATTTTCACCCAACCATAGGCCGAATCCACCCTCTGAGCACCTGAACCTTGACAGAGAATAACTTCGAAAGAAAACCCTAGGCTAGATAGCCAAACAAAGGGTAGTGCTCCTTTCCCCAAGGATAGCGCACCAACAAGAGCTAATCAGATAGTCCAAACCCTAACCAAGAGATAGTCCAATCCAAATGTGATCTTCTAGTTGCAGCAACTGCAATGGCAACTCTCCTCCAAAAATGCACACAAAACTGGGCACTGCAGTGTGCACAAATGCTTCTCTGCAATTCTAAGACTTCCTGCCAGAATGAAGATTGGCCTCCTATATTTATAGTAATTCTGGCTAACTGCTTGGGCCGACTTCTCATTCTGGGTATCTGTCTATTCAGTATATATTATTTCTTCTGGCCGAATTCTTCTCTTGGAGGCTAATAACCTAATACAAGTTATATTCTTGAGCCGACATGTCTTCTAGGGTTATTAGCCAACTCATTAGGGTTTCTTCTTGCTTCTCGGAGTATTCTATTCTCGTCAGGTTTACACGTGGAGGTAAATACCTCCCGCAGCTACCATAATATCAACATGAAAAACATTCCATGATGTTTGAAATGAACACTCGAAAGGGATAATATAACCCTCTACAAATCTTGGTTTAATGTGTATTAATGGGAGATATCCTCAATCCTTTCGCTCATTAATGGAAATCTTTACGGTTCCTGCATGATGAGTTGTTAGCATTAAAGATTACTAATTACATATTTAGAAAGAAGTGTGAAGGTGGAGAGCATGGGGAAGAGTGATTAAGGAATGGCTACGCATGAAAAGTGGTCGGTCGGGCTTCAAAATAGGTCACAAGGGATACTCAAGAGAGGTGAGGGCCCGACGGTAAAATTGTATGTTTCATAAATTTTGAGTGAAAAATGTGTAATATGGAAGAGGGCATGATGGGGCAGTCCAATGGTCAATTTGTATATCATGGAACTTCGGGTGCAGTTTGTAGGTCATGAAAGAATGGAAGCACAATCTTGAGCCCGCTTTTCCGAGAACCCGCAATAAAAAAAGTGGTTAAGTATGGAATGGGGAAGCAATCGGTCGAACTAATTTCAGTAATATATTGAAATTTATAATGGATATCCCATTACCTGGCAAGATATTTTTTTCATGTTTCTGGACAAGTTATGTAGGGATAGTCAGTGTGACTGTCTCCTTGATCCTTTCGCTCATTAATGAAAATATTTATGGTTGTTGCATGATGAGTTTTTAGCATTAAAGATTACTAGTTTCATACTTGGAAAGAAGTGCGAAGGTGGCGGGCACGGGGAACGACGATTAAGAATTGGAGATTTCATGAACCCTTCAACCTAACGATCCACAAAAGAGATTCCAAGAAATGGCTAAGTATAGAAAGAGGTCAGTCAGGCTTGAAAATAGGGTGACAAGGGATTCTTAGGAGACATGAGGTCCCAACAGTCTAATTGTATGTCTCGAAAATTTTGAGTGCAAAATTTGTAACACGAAAGAGGGCATGATGGGGGAGTCCATCAGTCAATTTGTATATCATGGAACTATGGGTGTTGTTTGTAGATCATGAAATAATGGAAGTGAAATCTAGAGCATGCCTTCTCGAGAACTCNCAAGTTATGTAGGGATAGTCAGTGTGACTATCTCCTTGATCCTTTCGCTCATTAATGAAAATATTTATGGTTGTTGCATGATGAGTTTTTAGCATTAAAGATTACTAGTTGCATACTTGGAAAGAAGTGCGAAGGTGGCAGGCACGGGGAACGACGATTAAGAATTGGAGATTTCATGAACCCTTCAACCTAACGATCCACAAAAGAGATTCCAAGAAATGGATAAGTATAGAAAGAGGTCAGTCAGGCTTGAAAATAGGGTGACAAGGGATGCTTAGGAGACATGAGGTCCCAACAGTCAAATTGTATGTCTCGAAAATTTTGAGTGCAAAATTTGTAACACGAAAGAGGGCATGATGGGGGAGTCCATCAGTCAATTTGTATATCATGGAACTATGGGTGTTGTTTGTAGATCATGAAATAATGGAAGTGAAATCTAGAGCATGCCTTCTCGAGAACTCATGATCAAAAAAGTGGCTAAGTATGGAATGGGGAAGCAGTGGGTCGGAGTCATGATATACAAGCATGAGTGAAAATGTAAACCCGTGAGTCCGCCAACCCACGCACTTAGATATTTTTAGAAAAATGACTAAGTAACCAGAAAAAGAAAGTAGAGGAGAAAAAGAAAGGGGAATTTGATTAAGTATATAAGAGGGAAAAGAAGGGGATAAAAGAGAGTGGTAAAATAGAAAAGGGGAGGGAAATTTTCAAAAGCGGGAATTCGTCTCAAACAAGAGCTATTGTTGCCAAATCATCATTTTCTAGTCCAATATTTTATCCACATACTCATTTTGTATTGTGTTTGTATCATTAAAAAGCGTGTGAGAGAATGCAAATATAAACTATAACTTGATTTTGGCTATAACTATGTATAGTTGATTTATAGGCGCTATTGATGTTTGGCTTTTGTAGATAATAGTGGGTTAGCATAATTTTTCATTCTTACTGTGATAAGGCCTTAAAAAAACTAGAATAAGTAACAATTTTTTCCAATTCAATTCTCATGCACAAACAAATTATGATCCCATAATATTCATCTTTGTCGATCCGATAATAGGGAGCTCGATTTGGTAGATTGGTTGATTGGTCCTTTAAGGTGAATAGGGTGCCTCAGCTAATGCTTTGATGAAGATTTGTTTTTATTGCAACCCGTGGGAGTAATTGTGTTTTTGATACATTGTTTAATGCCTTGAAATATTATTTTAAGTATTAAACTTCTTGCAACAGATTATTTATTGAATGGTTTGTTGTTTGCCTCTGTTTTTACCTCTATTATTTCACTTGTCTGTCACTACTTTTCTACCAGCCAAGGAGAACCCTCATCCATATCATCTTGTCAATTTGACCATGCTTTTTTCTTGGTGAAACAACCCTATAACTCACCAACAAATTCAAAATAACGACCACTCCAAACTTTCAGTGGCCTGGCTCTTCCCTTTAGCACTCAGGTGTAGACTTTAGAAGCAGCATTAACTATGAAGTCAATTAGACAACTCTACAGGTTCTTTAATCAAAGAATAGATAAAGTGAGTCATAGTTATACTTTCCAGGATGTGTTTGCATAAGAAAAGCATCAAAAAGATACAGAGAAATCAATGGAGGGTTGTTGAAATAAACTTATTGTACTGTCAACTTGACTGTAAGTATAACAAGGACCAAATTGAATTTTAATTGTGTGGTTGACGTCATAGCCCCATTTGACTTCAGCTAGAATATATCATTTTTTTCCAAAATATTTGCAAAGAAGAATTTTGGTAATGTCATTAATAAAGTAAAAGTTCTCAAATAGAGGTGAGGGGATGGACAACCAATAATATGCTTCCTTATCGAGTGAAGGAATCAAGGAATCAAGATGGAAATAAGAGATAGTTCTCTCAGTAAGGTTGAGATGAGAACGAAACTTCTTGGGTAGGGCCCCACCTCCCGCATCGTGAATTGGTGTTGCTATGTTCTATCTACATTACGAATGGAATTGAATGTTGGTTTGAAACTATGTGTTAAATTCATTTATCTTTCCATTGAAGCCTCATGTGATCGACACAATGCATTGTCACATAATTGTTCCATGCTTAATATTTGATCAAATTACTTGAGTCAATACAATATTTAAGAATTACGAGACTATCTAACCATGCAAATGAGAAGAGGTGTTAAATCCAACAAAGAATCCCCAATCAAGATTCCAAGGCAATTTTTAATAGTAAATCTATAAGAAAAATAGTGGGTAATATATATTTATCCATAAACATTGGATTGGGTTCTTTTCACCAAAGCATTGAACATACTTGTCATAAATACAAGTAGAGGAGTTACAAAAAAATAACATGCATACAATTATGTTTTTTTCATCGAGTGAAACAACATGTAGAAGGCATCGACAAGCTCTTGAACATGCATACAAAATTGATTATCATGATTTTTTAGGAACTCCTTTCAATCTTCTCCTCTGAAGGTCAATGTTGGCTTGGGCAATTTCAACATCTTGTGGAAGACCTGAGGTGACAAAGAAACATGAGACTGGAATCGCAATTGAATAATTCTTTGACTTGAAATATAACTCTTGGCACACCAAGAGACCATCTCCTTACATTCAAAGACTTCAGGGACACAACCTACACCAGGGACAAATCCAAACCCTAATCCAAAACCCTAAAAATGAGAGGAAAGGATACATCTATGAGGGCTAGGACCGCAATCTGAGTCAAGAGACTCAAACTCTCATGTTGCAAAGTGGCTATTGCGTTAAACATCAATTTATTCTCTTAAACCCCTTCCTTTGGTCTTCTTAGGACCGCCATTGTCGAGATGGGAAGTGCCCACCATTATGGTGGATTTCAATTTGGGTGCAGGAGTGTGAACATCATCTGCATTGCCATCATCCATCGTCATATCATCATCCATCAGATCATCTTCTTCTAGCTCAAAATCGACCACATCAACCTCTGCACTGACCATTCTTTCATTCTTTTCTGCAAAATCCTTGAAATGTGGAGTAGGCGATGAATATATAGAGTGAATGTAGGATATCCACATTTATAGGGTTACAAAACAAATAAACGCAGGGGGGTAGGATATCTCAGCGCACCAAGGGACCATCTCCTTAATTCCTTTTGGGTGGAAGCTAATGAGTAGTAAAAATATGCCCTGGACAACTGGAAGTTTTGGTCATCATGCCCGAAGGTGTTTACTGTATATCCACAGAATTGCTTTCGAGCTGCTGCCATAAGTTGATGAGAAGATTTGTTTTCTCTAGATGATGTTTGAAATGAACACTTGGAAGGGATAATATAACCCTCCGAAAATGTTGGTTTAATGCATTTCAATGGGAGATCTCCTCGAGTCTTTCGTTGATTAATGACAATTTCTATGGTTCCTACATAATGATTTGCTACCATTAAATATTACTAATTGCATACTTAGAAAGAAGTGTGAAGGTGGCAGGGATGAAGAAGAGAGATTAAGGATTGTAGATTTTGTGAAGCCACCAACCCGACAACGCACGAAAGAGATTCCATGATGTTTGAAATTAACACTTGGAAGGGATAATATAACCATATGCAAATCTTGGTTTAATGAGTATTAATGGGAGATCTCCTCGATCCTTTCTCTCATTAATGACAATATTTACAGTTTCTTCATGATGAGTTGTTAACATTAAAGCTTAATAATTTCATATTTAGAAAGAATTGTGAAGGTAGTGGGGATGGCGAAGAGCAATTAAGGATTGAAGATTTCGTGAACCCACCAACCCGCGAAAGAGATTCCAAGAAAAGGCCAAGTGTGGAAAGAGGTCGGTCGGGTTTCAAAATAGGGTCACAAGTTATACTCAGGAGACGTGAGGGCCCAATGGTCAAATTGTATGTCTTCGAACTTTTGACTACAAAATGTGTAACATGGAACATGACATGATGGAAATATTTGGCAGTCAATTTGTATATCGTGAAACTCTAGGTGTTGTTTGTAGGGCACAGAACAATGGAAGCACAATGTTGAGCGCGCCTTCCCAAGAACTAGTGATAAAAAAAGTGGCTAAGTATGTAATGGGGAAGCGTTCGTTCGAACTCGTGATATAAAAGCATGAGACATATTTAGAAAAATGACTAAGTAACCAGAAAGGAAAAGTAGAAGAGAAAAAGAAAGGGGAATTTGGTTGTCAATTTATATATCGGGGAACTCCAAGTGTTTTTTGTAGGGCATGGAACAATGGAAGCACAATATTGAGCCCGCCTAGACATGAAACCGCGATCGAAAAAGTGGTTGAGTATGGAATGGGGAAGCGGTCAATCAGACTCATGATATAAAACCATCACTGAAAATGGGAATGTGTGAATCCGCCAACCCGTGCACTTAGACATTTTTCGAAAAATGACTAAGTAACCAGAAAGGGAAAGTATAGGGGAAAATGAAAGGGGAGGGAAATTTTCGGAAGCAGGAATTGGTATTAACAAAGCCCCATTGATGGTATTAACAGTAACTATGAAGTGCATTAGACAGGTGAACATGCTCTTCAATCAAGGAATAGAGAAAGTGAGTCATAATTATGCTTTCAAGGATGTGGGAACACACAAAATACAATGAACATGAATGTAAGTTGGTATGAAAAGGAAAACAAGTAATATGTACATACAGAAAATGAGAATCAAAGGAATAGAGTAAAAGATAGAGTTAGAAGAATGCACCTTTGTTTTTCTTGATCCATATTTATGGTTATATAGAATTTTTTCTAGCCAAAATCTATTACAATCCATAAAATATTAAGAAGTTGGATGATCCTAGCTGAATGATTTGGCTTTGTGCAACAAGGTATCCAGATATTCTTTGAGACATGGAAATATGATTTTGTAATATGCTTGATGTATATTTCATAATTCAAGTACAAGACCAATTGTATCATGGTCAAACTAGTATGTATCTAAGATAAAGAGGGTGTATTGTGAAATGGGCACATTTGACCATACATGGTCAATAAGTGCGTTTTGTACATGCTTTATCTTATCCAAAAGAAAGATGATATTGTAATTGCACATGTATTTTTTCAATTCTTTTGTTATGGCACTATTTTGTAGCATGTCAACATTGAATTCTCCTAGAATGATAATGTTTTCGTTAAGATGTAAATGGTGTAATGCATTTGAAACAACAATCATTATGTTGGGCAATGTTGCACGCAAAGAGACATAGAGATTCAATATTCTAATTTGAAATCCATGGAAAATTACTCTTGCTAGCACCATCTCAACATTTGTTTCTTCAAAATGAATATGATCCAAAATTGTTATATGTTTTTTCACTAATATCATCATTCCATGCGTAATGTAACTTGATATGCAATTGTGATTTGGAAATTTCTTGTTTTGCATGCATAATGTCATGTATGTTTCTTGCAAGAACAAAATATCATATTGCATTGTGTCATAGTCATTGAGTATATCATACATATGTGCATTTAAGTTGTGCGTGTTAAGTGAGAGAAGTGATACAGATGAGTTTGTTTGTATGGATTGGTAATCATATTGCAAATGCCATTTTGCACTAGTTTGAAGGCATTGCATCACAGTATCAACTTTGTGTTTGAATTTGAAGCTATCTTTTGTAGGAGCACTTAGAAAATACAAGGACTCTATGTTTCTGACACGGGACAAATATGTGTATATGAATCCATGTATTCGTATTCCAGCAGGGTCGAAGGAAACACTATCAAGTGTTATCCCTTGTGATTCGTGGATTGTACGTGCACATGCAAGTTGAATTGGAAATTGTTTTTGAACCTTCAGTTGACCTGTCTTTGCCGATGTTGATATTGGTTTTGATATTCATAATATAGGTGTCCATTCATGCGAAGTGTTTGAATAATATAGAAAAGCTAACTTGTTGGCTTGTCAGTGGCCAATATGCAGGTCATGGAACTTAATCCAGAGGACATCAACTTTTTTTGTTTTGGTATAAGCTTTGAGTATTCCATCTACACCATTCACCGAGATATCCTATGAATCATAGTTGTAGGAATATATTTCAACTAGCATGTCTAATTTCAGGACAAGTTGCAAAGGGAATCTCCTACAATATACAAAAATGCATTGAATTTGAAAAGGGCATTGTTACGCAATACATGGCCGATGTTGTCATGTACAATGGAGTGTGCATTTGTTTGATAGAATTAAACATCTGTTTCTTGCTCCATCTTTTAAGTTGTGATTTTCAAGATGTTTCTTAGTTATGTTTAGATAATATGAAAATAGAAAAAAAGATAAGTATAAGTTTGGGAGTTCATACCAACTCTGCTATGTATCTTTAAACCTTTGTTCATCTCAAATCTAGTGCTCTGTGGTTGCTATAGCATATGACAAAGAAAAAAATCTATAGTTAGTGCCCAACCATATAGAAGAGATAATGCAAATAAAAAAAAAGTATCAATTTGCTCAATACAAAGATTGAGTATTTAGCTAGCAAATCACAAAACACCATCCCAACAATTTTCTCTGTGTAAAGCCCATTTTATAAACTATATAGAATAAATTTAGCTAGCAAATCACAAAACACTGGCCTAACAATTTTCTGTGTGTCAATCCCATTGGCCAAAAGAAAATTGACAGTTTCACAAACTTTTTTTTTGTCTTCTTAACAACTATTGGAAGTATGAACCCTTATAAGAGTTCTATTTATCATGTGGGAGGATACTCCGAAATCAACATTGATGTTTGGACCCGACTCGTTTTGTGTTTTATCTTCATCCTTTACCCAGGATTTGCAGTTTAGGTCCTGGAACTTTCTCTTTGTAACTTACTGAAATATATCACTGATAAAGATGGATAATGCTTGACAATGGTGTGCAATTTTGTTGCATCTTGGTTACCTTTGTATCATATTTATCCCTTCTACACCTACCTGCATTTTTCTTCTACAAGAACATTTTGCAAAGGCATGTAGGTACTCATTCTTGGGCAAGGTGGGAATATCATCGAGGGCATGTTGGGAAGGCTAAAGATTTTCCTTATTCAATTGAGGCATTAGATTTCCACTTTGTCACAGAAGGAAAAGGACCGAGATTTGTAATGATAGGAAAAATGACAGCTAGAATTATGCATACGACATTGTCACACACATGGTGCAGAGTTTGGGGAAAAAATTGAAGGAAAATTTAAGAGAAGAAGAAAAATATAAGCCAAACTCTATGGAAAGTCTGGAGGATAGTAATGATGAATAAATACCTAAACATTCTTACTTGCAAACTATAAGTAGTAAACAATAAAAAATGAATAAGAATGAAACTATGGTATTGAAACTTACTCATCAATGATGAACGACAAAATCACAGGTCCAATTGTGGGTGCACAATTTGAACCCTGCAAAGTGAAAAAACAGCTCCAACTGTGAGTGAAGGACTCCAACCTTGCAAAGTTGAAGCAAACAAAAGAAAGAAGCAAGAAATAAACTAGTGAGCAAGCACCAACAGGTCCAATTATAGGTGCATGACTTCAACCTTGCAAATTTGAACTRAACAACAACAAGCAGCAACCAACGAACCAACGAACCAGTGAACAACCAACAACCAGTGAACAAGTAAAGAATATATGTATCTTCAATGATGACTAAATTACATTCCAAACATAGAATAAATATGAAACATACGATGACTATGCGAGTGGCAGTAGACAAAAATATTGCYCAAATTCACTGTAAGATTGTATGCAAAAATTGGAGGAAAAATGTACTCTGAAAGGCCTATTTGAGTAAACATTTAAGGTCTTCAGGCCTGTTTAAAGGTCTCATGCTATGTAAACATTTATGTTTTCAGGCCTATTCAAGTACCTCAAAAACAGTGCCAATTCTCAAAACTTTTGGTCTGTAAACATTTCAATAAAATTAAAAAAGAGCATCGATGCTCAAAACTTTGGATATCTAAAAATTTAAAAAATTGGGAATAGTGAAGCTCACAATAAGACTTCAAATACATTCTCCAATGACATGATGACAAATAATTGTTTTTTATTATATAAAAAATAAGGCTTTCTATTCTCTAGTTCTAACAATAGAGATTGTGCAAAAATTTATAGTCAAAGGGAAAGTTAATATGAAGTCGACGATTTATCGATCACTATAGTCCCTCTACGCCTTTGAAAAGGAAAAATGTACTCTAACAGACCTATTTAAGTAAACATTTAAGTTTGTTAGACTTGTTTAAGGTGTTGATTAAGGTTGGTTGTCATTGAAGTCAACCCTTGAGGAAAGCCTCGTAGCACAAAGGTTGGGTAATGGACCCAAGATTGTTTAATGTAAAGATGAATTGTTATTGTATTGTCATGGTTGATAATAAGTATAAATGGACAAACTCCAAAGTGGTCCCCTTATGGTGAAATCCCTCACCGGAAGAAGCTTTGCGGATTGAGTTATCCTAGAAGTATGGTTAGACAACCCATGCTTATTTGTGGAATAATGAGATGAAGGTCAGTGAATTTTTCATTGAAACTATCCTATATGGATATTTATTTTCATTCCATTTCCGGTGGTATGTGGAGCGTCACATAACTCCTCACGGTTAGAGATTTATGGCCATGAGAAGTTAGAGAACCCAGGTTTGGGTAATGGACCCAAGTTTGTTTGATGGATAATGGTATGAGTTTTGATATATTTTCAGGTAATACTATTCTATATGGATGGTACATGTCATTCCATTTCTGGTGGTATGTGGAATGTCACATAACTCTTCACGGTTTGAGAGTTATGGCCTTACGAAGTTGGAGGACCCTCTTATCTCATCTGGAAGCCCCAAAAGGTCAAAGTTGTCAAAGTGGTTTAAGAGATTTTAGAAGGTAAATAATAAAGTGAATTTATGAGTGTATTATAATTCAAAGAGAATACAAAATAAATTATTTAAATCATAAATTTAATGGAGAAATTAGAAGTGGGTTAACCCTAAAATAAGGAAAGTGAGCAAAGTGACCTAGAAGATGTTTTTAAGGAAGGTACTTGGAGAGTATAAATAAGAGGAAAGGCTCTCTCATTTTAGATACACTTGAGAATATTGAATACCTATAAGTTTTTGAGGTAACAAAAGGATATCTAAGCCTAATTTCTGAGGGAAGGTGAAGAAAAGAAGGCCGAAATTCAAGGAAGGATAAATTATTTTGATGATGCTTTCTAAGGTATGTTTTTTACAGGTCATCTCACCATTTTCACAATAAATTTTTTCCTAGAATGATTCAGACTGTGAAATTGATATTACATTGAGGAAAAATATCCAAGTATTGGTGGTAAGAAATTCATTGGTTCGTTTTATTTTTGGAGTTACACTCCGTGGAAAATAGGGTTTCTAGCTAGTCCTGAAACTAGTCAAAAGCAGGTGTTTCGGGTAAAAACGTCATAACTTCTTCATAACAGATCCAAATTCAGTAATACCAAATGTTTTGGTTAGATTACAGTATTTAGTATTATTTTTAATAGTTTCGGATCGATTCAACAAATATTATGTGTAGGGAATTCTCTACAAGGTCTCTCTTTAGAATAAGCCATAATTCAGCAAGGTATGTCATTTTTGCTATAACTACTTTTATGAGAGGTTCCAAGTAGTGAAACCTGGAGGAATTGCATAAAATACACTGAAGAACATTGTGTATCAGTTTCATATCTTTATTCATTACAAGTACAAAGTTATGATTATTTCAATTTAGGGTTGTTGACTAATCCAAAAATAATCATGTGAGACTAAGGAAAAGTTTGATGTAAACGCTAGTCTCTTGTTGTTTAAAGTTAAGGAAGGTTTGAAGGTATGTGATCATATAAACCAGTTCTATTAAAGAGTTATAAATAATATTTGGATGATGAAATTGATGAGGGATTTTGGTTGAGGTACAAGTTGGGTACATGGTTGAGACAAGTAGTTGATGAGTTGACACATACATGAGTTGTATAGTTGATGATGTTGGTACACATTGATGAGTCATAGTCGATGAGTAGTTGGCACATGATTGGTACATACTTGGTGCATGGTTGATGCACTTGTTTATGGTACAGGTTGGTGCATGGTTGATGCACTTGTTTATGGTACAGGCTGATTACAAGTTGAGGTATAGGTTGATGCATGGTTGATGCATGGTTTTGGTTTATTGGTACATGTTTATAGCAGTATATCTCACAGTGATAGTGTGACAGTAGTTCCATCATTCTAATGCTACTTCAGGGTAGTTGGACGGGGAAATAATAGGTGGTTGTAGCCACCTTCTGGTTGTAGCCGGAGAACATAGGGGGTTGTAGCCAAAGAATTGAGGAGTTGTAGCTTCCCTCAGGTTGTAGCCTGAGAAACTAGGGGGTTGGAGTCTCCTTCTAGTTGCAGCTAGAAAACAAATGAAGTTGGTGCTTCCAATAAATGTAGTTCTTCAAGACATATAAGAAAAATAATTATGTGGTTTTCTCTCGATTTGGGTTTCCACGTAAAACAGTGGTGTACTGTGTATGTGTGTGATTGTTCATTTCTTATTGCTCATTATTGGATAATAATTCTACATTAATATAACACTTGGATTATTTGAAGAAAAGAATTATAATTATGCTAATACTGATTCACCCCCCTCCCCCTCTCAGTAATCCAACAATTGGTATCAGAGCAGGTTCCTTCAGAAATTAGTTTAACCACTGAAAGGTAGATCATGGAGAGTACCAACTTGTATAAAAATGGAATACCATAGTTTGATGGACATAAGTATGTTTTTTGGAGCATAAGGATGAATACATATATACAAGCATAGGGATTTCAAGTTTGGCAATCAATTGTAGATGGATACACAACACCAACAGTTCCACCAACAAATGACTAAGCAGTGAAACTCGGTGAGAATAATTCCAAAGCCAAAAATGCACTTTTGAATGGTATCAGTGATACAGTATTCACCAAAGTTGCACATTGTAAATCCGCTAAAGAGATTTGGGACAAGCTTCGAAATATTTATGAAGGAGATACAAAAGTCAAAGATTCAAACTTACATAGGTCAGTTCAAACAATTAAAAATGAAGGAAGATGAGAATATTGCAGCCTACTTCTTACGAGTCGATGAAACAGTGAATGCAATCATAGGATTGGGAGAATAAATCAAAGAATCTGTAATTGTTCAAAAGGTCTAAGATCTCTTCCTATGAGATTTAACCCTAAGATATCAACACTAGAAGAATGATTGGATCTAAACTCAATAAGCATGGATGAAATGCATGGAATCTTCACAGCATATGAAATGAGAATTGAACAAGAAAATCCAGATGTAAAAGAAGCAGCCTTCAAAGCATCCAAAAGATCAAAGAAAAAGAAAAAGAAACAAGAATAATATAGCAGCAATAATGACGTCTCGAAAGATGATGAAGAAGTGGTCGACTTCGTCAAAAGACTGAACAAGGGAACCGAAGGTAGGTATAGAGGTAAGATTCCTTTAATTTGTTTTAATTGTGATGGTATTGGTCATTTTGTTAACAAATGTCCTCATAAGAAAAAGAGAAATGATGAAGGTTACTCAAAAGGAAAACACACATATAAATGAAAAAGAACTACAAATAAAGTTTCCAAGAAAATATTATGCACCAAAGAAGACATATCATCATCAGATGAAGATGAAGTCAGTGACAGTGAGACAGGAAGAGTTCTATTCATGGAAGTAAAATACTCTGACAAAGAATACTCCGAAGAAGAATATGAAGAAGCCGAAGAAGAATATGAAGAAGTCAGAGAAGAAATTGAAGAAGAATAAGTTGACTATGGAGAATAATTAATGTGTGCCATAGAAATTATTAGAAGAGAAAAGAAGAAAAATAAGAAACTAGAAGCAGAACTAAACAAGAAAAATGATACTCGATAAATAGAACAAATGATCACAAAATTGAAGGTTCAAATAGAAGAAGATAAAAGAATTGATGAAGCACTCAAAGAAAAGATAGAAGAAAAGGACAGGATCATTGGAAATGTAATGTCCCCCACCTCTTAGAGAGGTAATGAGGAGACACAGTGGCCTAGGCACCCTCACTAGGTCATAGTCTCACACTGAAGGGGGGAAAAGTCAAGAAGTTAAAAGTTATATTTTTAAGTTGACTTAAGAAAGGAAAAAGAAAGGAGTAAAAGATAACTCAACAGAAGAATAGAATATTAACCCTGGGAGTTAACCTAACTCAACAGAGAATTAGAAGGAAAAGTATAAGTAAGAGGCTGGGGTGCACCTATTACTCATTCTAGTTTGGATTAGCATTTTCTATTGCTCTTGAGCATTCGGTTTGGGGGTTTTGTTGTACAAACCCTTGTGAGCAACTCAGTGGTGAAATATCCACTCACATTGTTCCACAGCTTGGTCTCGAGGATGAAAGAATCCTCCACACCATTCTAGTCTCAGAGCCAGTTTATCAAGGGAGGTTTGATCCAGCTTATCCTAAGGGCCAAGGGCCATTCCGACAATTGGGTTTTGTTTGCAGGGGCAGGACCATCAGTTTGAGGGATTTTCTGGAGGGTTATCATCATTCTATATTTTTCTACAGATTGGGATGTCTTGGAGCCATAGGGGACATCATGTGATTACGTAAAAATCATATCTAGGGAGATCTGCTTGAGATCTGAGCCCGAAACTTCTCCCACGAGATTCTCATAGCCCGATCTATATTCTTAGAGAGTTTCAGAGCATTTGGAGGCCTCCTTCATTAGGGCCGAACCAACTAGGGTTTTAATCATCCAGTGGGGCACACCATTCAGTGAAGAATTCAGATCTATGGGGTCTGAGAGTGGATTTGGGAATTTGGACATCTGGGTTTTCCTTACAGTTGCCCGATCTATCATTTGGAATATTTCTCGGGATGATTGGAAACTTTTGGTAGCAGGGTAGAATTATTCAGGGCTTCATCATTCTAGCAGGACGTGGCACTTTCCAGCTTGGAGGTTGAGCATTAGTGCGGCTCAGATCTGCTTGATTTAGTCTTCATGGTATATCCAACCTTTGGAGGCTTATTTTGTATTGTCGGGAGCATTTTGTAGCAGCTCATATTTATTGCTTTTATGGCCATCTGAGGTTTATTCCAGATTGGCCATCTATTTTATTGATCTTACATTGCTCATAAT
>JASDQU010101166.1:49468-67474 GCA_032191745.1 Picea mariana
TATTGCAGTGATACAATATTTATCAATGACTTACCAATCTCATCACTGTTCTGCTACACTGCTCTGCTCTGCCTGCATCAATGTCTTCCTTCTCGCATCTTCTTGCGATTTATGTTCTTTTGCTCTGTCTCTGCATGCCCACCTCAGCTTTCTCTTCATCTCTTAGATATGAATTTTTTTCTATGTCTTTCTTCTGCGTTTTATGATCTGTGCACCATTTCCATTCTCTGCACTACACCTCTTTTGTGTGCTTCAACTTCTGCGCACAACCTGCTTCTTACCGCATGAATAAATATCAAAAGAAGAAACCATCTCTTCTCTATTCTACATATATTTATCATGCCAAGTCCTCTACCATATCATACACACAACTCTTCATCCTCTCTAGTGATTATACTGATTCGGTTCTTCATCAGTGGCTGTTATCTTGAGATTCTTTGGCTTCTCTGGCAGTTACAATCTTCGACACTTTTCCATCTTTCAATTGTCTTTTGATGAGTCTTCATTCCACTGGTAGTTACCTTGAGACTCTTCAACTCCTCTGGTGATCACCCTGAAGCTCTTCGAATTCCTTGGCAAATACAATCACTCTGTTCTGGTAGTTACAGAGAGAACCTCCGCATGCTCATCCTTTTGGTGCCTTTTCCCTTCCTGAGAAAACTTCACAGTGGGAAACATATTTTCTGGTTAATCCCCCTCCTTTCACGTGACCACGAGTTGTGATCAAACACCTATCTAAAAAGCGCTTCATGACTTCACGTTTTGGATTTTCTGCTGCGAGTCACCTTGATTCTTCCAACTCCTGAAATCCTGAGGTGGAGCCTAGTGACGTGATAGATCCTCCCTTAACCTTCACTGATGTGACCATGGATATGACCAAATGACTATTCAAAGGGTGCTTCCCGATCTCAGTCTAGTGAGCACTAGCTCTGTTTCTAGATATGGCCTTGGGCAATGATGTCATGTGACCACGCGATTGCGGGTGCATCCAAAGGCGGTTTGAGGCCAAATCGATTTTTGCCCCACAATTCACCACAAAGCTCCACGTGTCCTTTCTCCAAAACCATGGTTTTGGTTATGGCCCACCTTCAACATTTTAAAGTTAGCGCACCTTCATTCCCCACAATGCGATATGACTGTTGATCTCATGATCTTGACGGTGTTTCTTGAACTGACGAATCATATCTAACCTTCTTAAATCAATGACTATGATTTATTGTCATTTCCTGCCTTCTTTCCTCCGTCCATGTGAGATCCTTAGTCTCATTGACCAAGTGACATGTGGCCCTCCAAACCGACAGATGAGATCGATTTCGCCTTTTAGGCTTTAGGAGTCTCGATTCTCAAACTCTGCTTGATCCCAAAGCATTTCACCCGGAGTCCACAATATAACAACGAGTGGTCTTCTCGAATCAACGATCGCAATCCCTTTAGGTATTCGGGGTTCATATATCTCAACTTTCCAACCTTTCAACCTTCCTTTTCTTTTTCCCAGAGCTGACAATCCACTAACGCGTGTCCCTTTCAGATTAATGGCTGCGATCCTTTCACATCTCCGGACTTCAGAATTCTCAAGTCTCAACTTTCACTACAGTATGATCAATGATTGAGAATACTCTCGAAGTGATCTTCAGATCGAACGACTTATGTCCACTTTGGGTCTTCAAGACTTCGCCCTTCGGGTCTTCGTGACTTCACAACCTTTCAAATTTCCCGAAGCATATTTCTCCAAAGTAGATTAGACGGTTGATATATTTTTTTCACGATGAATGATTCTCATTCACTTTGGAACTTTGGTGTTTAGAACTTTCAACCTCTACAGTCTTTCAACCTTCCGAAGTATATTTTGCCAAAGTACTATATTGGACGATCGGATTTTTTTTTATGATGAACAGTTCTCGTTCACTTTGGTACTTCAACTATTTTACTTATGCTATCCTTCCACTGTATTAGATCGACGTTCGAGAATGCTCCCGAAGTGATCTTCAGATAGGACATCTCGTGTCCACTTCGGGACTTTGGGAAAGTGTTGGTGGTAAAAATCCCGAAGTAAATCTCCAGGAGTGACTTAACTTGCTTATGTCACTTGTTGACATGGCATGAGCCAATTTCCTCTTGAAACTTGTCATCACGTGATTATGCCATGTGTACTTGCTGATGTGGTTTGCTAACGTGGTCTACCACATGTCCTTGCTGACGTGGTCTGCTGATGCAGATCTCCCTCACATACTTGCTGACATCGTCTGATGACATGGTTTGTTGACGTAGATCTCCTTGATCTAACGATCATCGTATGTTCTCCAGATTCGATGGGCCTTATTCATTTCGGATTTTCGGCTCTCCAGGCTTCGGGTATTTCAAATGTCAAACTGAAAAATCTTGAGGTGAGATTTTTCTGGAGCGTAACCTCCTTGCAAATTTAGACCTGAATTAAATGTTGTTCGTCGATCATGTTCTTAGATCGATGGCTCGATCTATCCACGATGCTTCTTTTCTAGCTTATCCTCTCCTTCCACTAGAATTATCCAATGGTTGTCGGGTATTCGGGTATTCAAATTCTCAACCCTTTTTGTCCCACTTATCCTATCCTTCACTTGATTTGATTGGATGCTTGTTGGTCATCTGGATCGTTGATCCAACGACCACTGTCGCTCTCTCTCCTGAGCTTTTGATCTCTCTGACTTAGAAGGTTTTTTAAGTGTTCAAGGGTCTGGACCTTTGCTCCTTCTGCAAGTCCTGATGACTTTGTGTCTCGTCTGCATTTCTAAAAAATGCTATCTCTCTTGAGCTTTGGCAATGAAGTTAACCTCGGACCTGGCACACACTTGCACTCTACGTGCAACTCTACACTATTCCTCTTGAGCTTGATTCCTTCTGCAAACTCATAGATTCTAAGGAATCCTGTGCAAGCTCCTTGCTGCCTTCATGATAATCTCTGGCTAAATGGAAACTCCAACTCTCTTCCATGTGATCATCCTCCTAAGCTTGTAGACAACAATTTCTCATGGTCTTGTCATTCCCAATGCTATGATTGTTTCCTTCCTCTTTTCCATCATTGCTGCCAATATGCCATCGTTGTTGTTGTTCTTGCCATCAATGACAAGCACACTCTGCCTGTGAACATGCCAACATGAAAGGCCTCCTTTCTAAGCCCCATAAGTCCTTGGTATCCCAATGGCCCCTCATGTCTCACTGCAACCTAAAGTCCCTAAAAACGACGGATGGCAAGATATTGTCCACCCGACAGTCTCCCAACATTGTGGCTAGCCTAACTTGTCTCTACCTGCTCCTCCACCTATTAATCAAATTGTCCAAGCTGCCCCTGTCCACTCACTAGTACAGTCTTCTCATGCAAGAAAAAGGTTAAAAACCGAGGCCCACCATGCTCCTGACAAAGGAAAAGCCATTGCTGCCCCCTCCTCACCCTCAAATGACTCTGCCAAATCCATGTCCTCTCGCATCCATTTAAGAGATGATTGCTCTGATGTGATCAATGAGATTAGGCCTAAAGGCTCAACACAACCAAAGGAAAATTCAGAGAGATGAAAAGGTGACAACAACAACAACAAGGGAAAGATTTCCTCCCAGAGTGGCAAATATGGATGTTAAGTTTTTTGTTAATTGTTGAGAACAGTTGACTTCTGAATTTTTGGACAACACACTATTTTTTGTATATATGGGTAATATATTTTTGGAAGTAATTTCAATTATCATTGATATAAATTTTCAAAATATGAAATTGATGATGGGAGCCACAAGGAGGGATGTTTTTTTTTGATTAACTAGTTGTGTTATGATTGTTAAAGAACTAAAGGGAGTCACAAGGGGTTCCACCTACTGGTTATTATTTATTAAAAACCCTTATTATGATTTTATTACTTTTTCCCCTTAATTAAAAAGTTGGTTGAGCTTGAGTTAACTTAACTAAAGAAGTAGTTCAACTACTTCAACCAATTCTAATTTGCTTAAAGGAAAAAGGAAAAAGGAAAAAGAGGAACAAGAGGAGAATAGAAGGAGAAGAATACTAAGGTATGCTCTTTAAGTTTTTTTTTGAGATAATTCAGTTTTCATTCATTCTTTAATTCATTGGAAGCCTAATTCTCTTTTATGATAGCAAGGTCATATTGTAGACAACAAGATTCAGGGATGAATTACATCATTCAAACACTTTTTTTTTCAGAGGTGTTGATCTATCTTTGATAGTCTGTGTAGACTCTTCTGTTTGTGAATTAAATTCCATGACTGATAAAGGCTATTGTGCAGAGTCGAGTGGGAATCAATCTATGGCAAGCTGATCCAGCTTTTAAATTTCAGTTTTTTTTACTTTCCCTTAGAATTCTTTTTGTATGATTCATCAGAGACATCTAAGTTTGACTTTGGTCCAAAACTTCCTCAGGAAATTTTGTAAAGAGAATGATTCTTTTGATGAATTGGAATGAAATAAATGATTTCTTTATGTCTCATCTGTTTTGATTATTGACTTGGTGTCTTTACTTCTGTCTCTATATTTATTTCAGTATCTGTTATGTTCAAAAAATTACATAAATAATGATTTTTTCAGCAAGCTTTTATTTATAAAAACCAGCCTAAGCACTTATAATCAATACTTGTGAATTATGATACTAATTTTGATGGCTATAAACATAGGGTGATATTCCCGTCTATCTTGATTTAGCCAAGCAGGATCTGAAAATATTTGAGTAAGATCATTTCATATCTTTTCCTCAACAATCTTATTCTCTTTTATCAATTACCTCTACAATCTTATTCTCTTTTATCAATTACCTCTTGTCCTTTCCTGAACATATTAAAAGATTTTTTTTTACTTGTTGAATCCTAATGATGACCAGAAATATACATTTGTATATCCTTCCTCTAAAGGTGTAAATACATCTCATGTTTCCATGCATAAATGATCCTGACCAAGAGCTTTCATTCGAATTATATGTTGTACATGATCAATGTGACAAGCCTCAACATACCCAAGAGATTATCATATCCCCTATTCTTAAGCCTCAACCCTCCAAAATCAAAGAGAGATACATACCACTTAAATTACCTCATATCCTACATGATGTTCCTCCAATGCACTAGAAACACCTACCTCTATTTGATGGAGAACCCGGTAACCCTATAGCTGAGAAACATATCCATGCTTTTGAGCATTTTGTAGATTTCTTTGGAATTGAGCATGGTGATGTTTGTATGAGAGCCTTTGCTCAATCATTGCAAGGAGATGCTAAAAAATGGTTTATACACTTACAACCCAAGATCATCAACTCATGGGAAGAATTGAAGGATGATTTTCTAAAGCTCTGGGGTGAGATGAAGTCCTTGGATCAATACCTTTCTGAGTTCAATGCCATGAAAAGACAGAGCAATGAAACAATCTTTTTGTCTAGTAGGAGTTTTTCTAATTTGTACTACAGGATGCCTAAAAGGATCCAACCTTCAGAAGTTGATGTTATGTTGTGTCATGCAACAACCTTCCATCAGGAATTAACTTTTCTTCTGATGGAGAGGAGGCCTGCTACCTTGCAACGAATGTTTAACGATGAACACGAAGTGGAAGATAACCTTCAAGACCATGGGAAGATTCCAGAATAGATTAAAAATGAGGAGTTGGATGTTGTAGAACATGAGAGTGACCATGAACAAAAAGTAATCGATCTGAATTTTGAGCAAACGGTTAACAAAATCATGCATTTTCTTGAAGTTTTTATTGTTGATGTATTTGCAGAGGACAATGAACAATTTTTTGATCCAAAAGTTGTTGTCCCAAAACATTTTGCTGCTGATTTGAATTTTAAGTCTTTTTATCATGAGCATAATGTTGATTTTGCCATGAATTTTTTCGAAATTTTCAGTGAAGAATGTCATGAAAGTGAACTTGCAAACTAGCTTGTTGGAGAGCAAGTTGTTGTCCCAATGTTCTTGATTGATGACATTGCAGATGTGTTTGATGTGCCTAAGTATGATGAGTATGATAATTATTATGAAATTAATTATGATGTTGATTTCTTAGAACAACCAGATGCATGTTCTCTATTAGAAAATGATCCTTCTCAACATTTTAAGGAAAGCATTCAGTCTGCGTATGACAATTATGCTATTGAATATGAAGAAAATAGTGAGTTGGTTGAATGTAACACTCTGCCCTTATGTTTTGCTTCATTTTAGTTGTTGAAAGAAGATTTCAAAATCATTAACAAAACAGAGGAGTGCAAACCGATGAAAAATCACCATAGTTTACTGAAGCAAGATCACAACAACATAAATTGGGAACAACCTTCTTAGGTTTTCAATGATCCTATTGTTGATATTATGGTAGCTGCGGGAGGTATTTACCTCTATGTGTAAACCTGAAGAGAATATAATACTCCAGAAAGCAAGAAGAAACCCTAATGAGTTGGCTAATAACCCTAGAAGACTTTTCAGCTCAAGAAGATAATTTATATTAGGTTATTAGCCTCCAAGAGAAGAAGTTAGTCAAGAATAATAATAATATACTAAATAGACAGGTACCCAGAAGGAGAAGTTGACCCCAATAAGTCTTCCATAACCACTATAAATACAGGGCGCCAGTCTCTCATTTGACACATCTCAGCAGTTGCAGAGAGCCAGTTCTGCGCACAGTGCAGTTGTAGTCTTGTGCACAGGTTTGGAGGAGATCTTTTTGTGTAGATGCTGCAGCTAGCAATTACGTTTTGGCTTAGACTATCTCTTGGCTAGGGTTTGGACTATTTGATCAACTCTTGTTGATGCACTATCCTTGGGGAAAGGTGCGATACCCTTTGCATGGCTATCTAGCTTAGGGTTTGCTTCTAGAATGATTCTTTGTCAAGGTTAAGGTGCTTGGAGGGTGGCTTCAGCCTATGGTTGGGTGACAAGGGTATTGTCAATGGTAAAAAGAGCACACATCCTTCATATTCTAACAGGTTATGGGCCCACACCTCCTTCATTCAGTCTAAACGCTGGAAGGAAGCATAGCCGCTAGGATATTGATCTCGCTGAGGAACTGCCACTAGGGTTACTAGCGGGAGAAGCTTCCAAGACACTGCAACTAGGGTTACTAGTAGGTGCAGTTGAAGAAAACCTAATCCTCTTATTGAGGAACCTTAAGTGAAGGGATTGACCTAATCTCTGGATAGATCAATGTTCCCTAGCCCAACGCATCTCTTGGTACTCTCAGAAAGCCAAGACGTGAAGTTTGAATTTCTGGTCAAATCTAGGGTTGACCAAGTCAAGCAACCATGAATTACTCTATGAAGTCAAGAGAACAAATTAGATGGAGCCTCTAACTTCAGAGCGTGGAAGACAAGGATTTACCTCATCCTTGCCAAGAATAAAGTGCTGGATATTGTGAAAGGAAAGATCATGAAGCTAGAGTTTGAAGAAGGAAAAGACAAGGAACCACAGAACGTTGCAGCTATGGAGAAGTTTAAAGACAGTGATATCAATGCTATGAGTATCATAGTGGAATCTATAAAAGACCACCTAATACCCTACATCTCCCATATTGACTCATCGAAGAAGATGTACAATGCCCTAACAAATCTCTTCTCAGTCAGAAACATTGGACAAGTGATGAGTCTGAAGAATGAGCTTCGTGACATGAAGATGAATGATGACGACAACATAACATCATAATTTGTGAGAATCTCTCAGTTAAGAGATCAACTACAAGCTATTGAAGATATCATCTCAGAGAAAGAGTTGGTAAACATAGTACTCAATGGTCTTCCTAAGATGTGGGATGCATTTTCCACAAGCATGAACACAAGAAAGGAGTATCTGACATTTGAAGAACTTTGGACTTGCTATGATCTAGAAGAATCAAGGATCAGTGCAAAAGAGAAACCCCAAAATAAGTACAATGATCAAGCTTTCACAACAAGATTCAAGAACTTCAGGAACAAAAGGAAGTTTGGTTCAAGGAGGAAGCCAAATCAAGAGAAAGACATTTCAGAAGTACAATGCTTCAATTGTCAAAAGTATGGTCACTACAATATTCATTGTCTCAATCTAAAGAAAAGGAAGGAGAAACATGAAGCATCAATTTCCGAAGAAAAGGAACCCACAAAGAAGACTAAGCAAGATGGAAGAGACTTCTTCTTCTAAAGGTAACAAAACTCTTCTTACTTCTTGTACATATCTTGTTTGCATAATATCTGTACATATCTTGTATATCTATCTCTTGGAAGATAATGTGTTCCAAGAAGAACTATACCTATGAAAGAACAACAAGATAAGAATGGATATCATTAGATAATACACATGAAAGGATGAAATACAAATCATATGGAAGCTATTGCAAGATAAGCCGAATCAATCATGAAGAGACTTAGAAGAAGCAAAGACAAAAATAAGTCAACAATCAAGAATAAATTGGAAAAAGACTTATGACATTTTGTAGAAGACAACAAGACGAAAGCATGGAATCTGTTAGACAAGAAAGCCAATTATATATTGCAGAAGACAATAAGGATGCATATGGAAGCGTGGAATCTGTTAGATGGAGGGAGTCGATTATATGCACTCATACATGAAGCAAGGATTAGGAGGGAGCTAATCCTATGATCCATTGAAGATGATGAAGTATATATCCATGGTAGTAACCATGAAAGACAATACGTGCTCAGTTCAACTGTAGAAGAAGACCTCTCTGAAGAAAAGCCTCAGAGTATCCCTGGTTGTCCATCCAGATTCGTGATCCTATAATGAAAGAAAGAAATGGAATCTTTAGGGAATGGAATCTACTCCATGGACCCAAGAGCTAAACACAAGGAAGAACATGAAGATTCCAAGAAAGAAAGAGAAGCCAGAACAATCAGTCATTGTATCAAGAATCACAAGATTGTCAACCTAATATAAACTCAAAAAAAACAATCAAGCATAGGAACTGAAAGTCGTGATGAAGAACAGTGTATGGAAGACTTATGAATGAAATCATTGCGAGATCTATAACCAGAAGTTCTCCCAGATGGAGGGAGAAGACTATGATGATTACTTGTTCCAGTACACCAGAAATATCACTACATGAGTCATTATATCATCTGCAACATCCATGAGTTGGAGTTCTACATCAGATGAATGCAAAGAATGTTCTCCAAAGAAATTGAATAAAGAGTGTATGAAGAGAAATCTCAAGACCTTGAGGCATACCAGAAAGAGACCCTTGCATGCAGATAGAATAACATAACTTGGTGGAGAACCTCCAGTGCATAGCAGAAGCGTGGTGAAGATTCCCTATAACATCAAGATGATTACTTAGTAGATCAGATCTCATGATGACAGAAGAAGTTCCACATGAATATGTTCCAGTTTTCCAACAATGACATACTCTATTGTTCAAATCTACATGAAGCCTTCACATAAAATCAGTGTTCCATACTAAAGTACAATCAAAATCAAGCATTACATTATCCGTGATGAAATCCAGAAAGGAGAAAGTGGTTTTCCAATACATATTTCCACAAATGAGCAGATAAGAAGACATTTTGGTAAAAGCTTTTGTTCAAAAATGAAAGAGTTTGCGTACTCAAGATGGGCCTCATGGAAATGACTTCCTTATTGAAAAAGGAAGAGATGACTCCCAGGTTGGGATGGATCACTAAAAATATTATTGAAGACATTCATTTTCAAGATTGAAAAATAGTCCATCTTGGACAAATGCTTTCTTGTTCAGAAAGTGGATTGAGATTTTTTACGGACAATGATTTCCCATTGTGGTTAACATGGGAAATGGTCCAGATTGTTGATGTATCATAGACAGTGACTTCCCATTGTGGTTAACATGGGGAGTGGTCTAGGGCAGTCTATCTTCTTGAGGGTTACTCAAGAAGACTGGCTCGCCTCGCCGGACAACGATTTCTCATTGTGGTTAACATGAGGAATGGTCCGTTTTGGAGGTTGATACATGACAATATTTTCCTTTTTTGGCTAACAGAGGAATGGTCTGAACAATCATTCCTTAGGGTTTATACATTCTCTCCAGGGTGCACTTTGATTAGTGTGGGAGGAATGGACCAGGGTGGGGAATGGTCCAGGCTCAACAATTAGGGACAGACATTTCTTAGGGTTTATACATTCTCTCCAGGGTGCACTTTGGTTAGTGTAGGAGGAANCCAGGGTGCACTTTGATTAGTGTAGGAAGAATGGCCTAGGGTGGGGAATGGTCCAGGTTCAGAAGACAGGACAATTATTCTTCCTTGCTTGAGAAGAATAGTCCAGATATCTCATTGTTCTACTCCGAGGGCATATATTCTTTCAAATCTCACATATGTGAGTGAAATATTGGCCCAGATGATTCAATTTATATCATAACATTGTTTATGTGCAGATTTCTATCAAATGTTTGTTATGAAGACTGTATGACGGTATATGTATACTAATGTGGTGGATATGTTCCACTGTTCGTGACTATACGTTGTTGATCAAGTACTTGTGTGTTACTTAGTCTGGTAGTGTATCACTGGATTGTAGTTATGTATTACTATGGATAAACACAGTTGTGTTCTATTTTTTTTCTGATTGTATTGAAGACTATCAACAATTTATTGGAGATAATCATCAGCCAGATGAATGATGAATAGAGATTTTCCAGACGGAAAATGGTTTAGAGCATTTACTCTTCTAGATTAGAAGAATGGCCCTTGTATCACTCTGTGGAGTGAGAATCATATTTGATTACTTAGATAGAGTATGGTTTCAAGAGATGATGCAGTTGATGATGATGATGGTGCTCATGATCTAATCATGATCTACTCTATATAACTATGTTGATGCTACCGGGTGAATGGTATGTTTTGTGCTCAATACCATTACCTGTAATACCTCCCTAGCTAGGAGAGAGTGTTGATATTATGGTAATTGCGGGAGGTATTTACCTCCACGTGTAAACCTAACGAGAATAGAATACTCCAGAAAGCAAGAAGAAACCCTAATGAGTTGTCTAATAACCCTAGAAGACTTGTCAGCTCAAGAAGATAATTTATATTAGGTTATTGTCCTCCAAGAGAAGAAGTTGGCCAGAAATAATAATAATATACTGAACAGAAAGGTACCCAGAAGGAGAAGTCGGCCCTAGTAAGTTTGCCAGAACCACTATAAATACAGGGCGCTAGTCTCTCATTTGACACATCTGAGCAGTTGTAGAGAGCCAGTTCCGCACAGTGCAGTTGCAGTCTTATGCACAGGTTTGAAGGAGAGATGCTGGTGCAGCTGCTACAACTAGCAGTTATGTTTTGGCTTGGACTATCTCTTGGCTAGGGTTTGGACTATCTGATCAACTCTTGTTGATGCGCTATCCTTGGGGAAAGGTGCACTACCCTTTGTATGGCTATCTAGCCTAGGGTTTGCTTCCAGAATGATTCTCTTTCAAGGTTAAGGTGCTCATAGGGTGGCTTAGGCCTATGGTTGGGTGACAAGGGTATTGTCAATGGCAAAACGAGCACACATCCTTCATATTCTAACACCTGTAGCTAATTATATGGATGATTTTAACAGTCAAAATTTGCAGCCATTGGACAACCACGAATTTGAATATGGAGGAGATGACAAGTTAGTGTCATAATCAACCATATCTTTTGTGCCAACAAAGTTTTTATTGGAGAAATCTTATACAGATTCTCAACCCTTTTATGAAAATTATCAGTTAAGTTTTTATGAAAACAAAAGAGCAGTGGGAGGGATGATACAAAGTCATATCAATTTGCATATTTTTGAGGATCCTTTTGTAGTGTTCTTGGAGTCAGTAAGTGAGCTCAAAATTTTAGACTTTTTAGTTTTTGTCAATATTGAGTTTGAATACAAGTTTTTATTTGAGTTTTTGTTAAGCAAGTATTGCATTTTGTTCATGAACACAGATATGCAAGAAAATCAAACAATGGATGAAGTGATTATATGGTTTCACTGGATCTTTGAATTCACTTGATTAAAAAATCATGGATCAGTTAGAGTGGGTAGGTGTGTAAATAAGCTCAACACTCTGAGCATATTTTTCAATAGTGAGTTTTGATTTCAGTTTTTAGTTTACAACATTGTTTTCAGATTCCACTGTACAGTTTGAAGAGTGGGCTTGGTTTCAGTTGGAGAAGGACACAAGTCAATTTGTAGGTTGGGAATAAACCAATGGATGAAGGCACTTGGTCAGTGGGTTCTTTTCTGCCTCATAGGGAGGAAAACATCCCCATTGGAGCCGATGTTAGTGTCCTACAATTTTCTCAAGGGTCAAAGTATGAATCGAGTGTTTGACATATATTAGGATGTTGAAGAAAATGGTGTTTGAAAGGGTAATGAAGTGGTCCTAGGGATTCTTATCATCATATAAAGTGTAAAAATATCAATAGGTGACCTTCATCCATCAATCAAATCCAAACAATAGAATAAAATATCAAAAGGAACCTCGCTCTACAAGTTTGCTATGTAAGTTCATTGTGCAAGTTCACTACGCAAGTTCTGGAAATTACTATTTTTGTAGTCAATGTAAAATTTAGTTTCTGACCAAATGAAAAAGGAACATTTGAAAATTGAAAGAGGATTTTTTCAATAATGAGCCCATTCACTAAAAACTCTCTCAGTTTCTTCAAAATTTTTATAGTTTGGGAGATTCAAAGGGATCTTTTCAGCCTATTTTTCAGATTTTAATATTTAATGATTTCCTATTTTAGTTATTATCTTTGGGTGCATATCCTGAGAATATGGAGAATAATTTTTGAAAAATGAAAGAGGATCTTGTCAATAATGAGCTCATTCACAAAAACCTCTCTCATTTTCTTCACAAGTGTTATCGTCTGGAATATTCGAATGGATCTTGAGAACCTATTTTTCAGATTTAAACATTTAATGATTTCATGTTTTAGTCATTATCTTTGGGCGTGGATCCTGAGACATTGGAGAGGAATTTTAGAAAAATGAAAGAGGGTTTTCTCAAGAAATAGTTCATGTACAAAAACCTCTCTTATTTCTGTAACAAATATCAGGATTCGAGAAATATGATGTTATATTTGACCCCTATTTTCCAGAAAAATTGATTCTTATTTCCGAGCAGGCAGTTCTAAACGTGTTGCTATAATTTTGTAACCATATCCAACTTTGGGTAGTTGAGCTTGACCTCCTTAGATTGGGGAAGAGTATTTTCTATATATATTTTTAATTTTTATTGAATAAAGAGAGGTTTGCAGAAGCATAGAGGACATTTGTCTTGAACAATTTGTAAGCTTTCTGAAGTTAAATGAAATATTAGTGGAGAAGTACAACGCTATTCATACCAAAGATTCTTGTGGTGGTGATTTGAAGTGTGTGTTTCCATTTCATATATGTATTTCATGTTTTCTTTCTAATTTCATCTGCAACTCTTGTATACTTAAATTGGAAAGCTAATGGTCTAAAATTCATCTGATATTGATGCTTTAGATTCAAGCAATATAAGTATTGTTATCTCTTCTTAACTCAATCATAATTCATCTCAGTTGGTGCTCTGAATGTAGTTATTTGTTTTACCCTTCTTCCATTCTATAAACAAAAATATTTTAACTGAAAGAGTATAACCTATCTAGCCTTTGATTCTTTGATAGTTCTACCCCACCAGTCACTGATAGTTCCATTTGCTTCAAATTTGACTCCATGCCCAATAGATTTTCTTTCACCTCTGCCATCAACCACATCTTAAAACTTTATCTCCATTTCAGATCTGGCCACTGAGCTTAATATATAATGAGAGAGGCCTCTCTGGTTTGGAAAGTGCAGAGTTCAAGCCTAAAGTGGTTTTTGGTTACCTTTGTAGTTTTTCTCCTGCAACCAAGGCAAATTACAGAGTGATAACATAACTCACACCACTTTCGGGTTTCCCTCTTCGACTTCCCACTACCATTCTTTTCTTGTGGCTTGGATTGGTTGTCTTGAGGTTGGATCTCCTTGATTTTTCCTTTGTTCTATGAGTTAGGGCCACCTTTACCATTCTTTTGTTGCGGTGGATTTGCATACCCAAAATCCTTCTTATTCCACTACCAAATTTCTGCTCGATTTTGACAATATATTGATAAGTGGCTCATAGTTAGGAGATGTACAAGAAATTCATCTATGTTTAGATGTACTTGTCTAGCTGTTGATATATATTTTTTGATCAACTTTAGTACATACATATTTACCCTCACTTTTTATTTTCTTTCTATATCCCATGTATATCCTTTACTTAGTTGTTTTTCTCTTTGAAATGCGGGTTGCAAATCAGGCTACTATCGAGTTCGCAGGTCTTCAAACTCGCAAACTTGCAAATCTATACTTAGATTATTTTCATGAATCCAAAACTTAGTTATTTTTATGTGTTGTGTGAGTCTCTTTGGGGGAGAAAAACCCACCCATGTCTTGTAAATGATTGTGTCCCACAAACTACAAACACACAACACTCATAATGACCCTTTCTATTTCCATTTCATGTATATTGTACTATTTACCTTTTCATACTTAGCCATTTTATTTATTGCATATGTGAAACAACCTTCAGTTTCATTTACCTTTTTCCTTGATGCCCATGTCCCGCAACTTGCAATCCCGCACCATCCAAAATGACCAATCCACTTCCACAACCCAAAAAAGTGACTTTTATTACACTTATTTTATTTCATCATTGCGGATGCGGGAGTCCATTCTTCATATATTTTCGACTCACCACACCCACAATCTCACATCCCGCAATCCCACATCATCATATTTCACCCCCCATTTCCCACTTTGCACTTCCATACTTAACCATTTTTCATTTTCTCTGACATCATATCACCATTCCCGATGGAATTTACTTCCCCTCCACCACTTCAGTCGCCACTTGTGTGATCCTAAAAACCGTTATTAAGTGGTGAATATTTCATAAAACTTTGTAAAAAATTATAAATATTACCGTGCAATCTAGAAACTTTGAAATAAGAGATATGGCATCTGATAATCAAGGAAATACGTGGTAAATTTAATAAAGATTTAAAATTCCATTTGTAAAAATATTATATCGACGTGAACATGACCTATTTGTGGAAAGGGAAATCAGTCTAAAGATATGTAAAGTAGAAGAAATGAATTGTATTGCAGAGACACACTTAACACTCTTAGACAAGAATATCATCAATTCTAGTGGTCACAAGATTATAAGTGGTATTTGGCTCTTTCCCTCGCAGAGAAGGAAATAAATAAGGTTTGGAGCTCAAGCATAACATTGGTCGGGTGTGTACTTGAGGTGGTAGATTTCAAGGAACTGGTTCTTTGGTGTGCAAATATGTTCAACAAATAAAAAACGATTATTCAAATCCAAGGGAAGCCACCGATATCTTTGTCTCCCTTTGTATTCAGGAGAATTTTGCGACTCCCAAACCCCACTACGTTGTTTAAGAATGAGAAAGCAGATACATTTCGTAAGGAACACCAAGGAGGAGCATAGATCCTTGAGAATTATCTTGCAAGCCTGAGAATTGCTGACAACTCCATTCAGGTTGAGGTAAGTTATCTTAAATACCCATACACATAATTTTCTTGGCTATTTTCCTGAATAATTGGACTATAGTCCAAGTCCTCTATGCTAAAATGAATTATTTATATCCTTCACTTTGTTGTTCATGAAGACACCATAATTGATTGGGCCAGAATCATTTCAACTGGGTGTCCTAAAAAAACCAGAAAATTTTACATGACATCTTATTTGGTTTATGTTATTGCTTGCTATCATATATTTGAAGACTTTCCTAGGGAAATGAGTGTTTATTTTAAGGCGAAACTGACTTCTGTTTGGTACTTAAATTTATGGAGACATAAAGACCAATACAATTTCCACACAATCCACAATGGTTTTATTTTTGCATTCAAAAAATTGATTCATGGTCCTATTGCATCGAGGTTGTCACTAAGGGTTTCATCCTTTTTTACTAAGAAATGAATTCTTGAAAAAAAAAATTATTATTCAAATCCAAGGGAAGCCACCAATCTCTTTGTCTCCCTTTGTATTCAAGATAATGTTGAGACTTCCAAACCCCACTATGTTTTTTAAGAATGAGGAAGAAAACACATTTCTCAAGGAACACCAAGGAGGAGAAGAGCTCCTCAAGAATTATTTTTCTAGCCCAAGAGTTGATGACAACTCCATTCAGGTTGAGGTGAGTTCTTTGAAATACCCATACAAAGAATTTGCTTGGTTATTTTCTTGAATAATTGGACGAGAGTCCATGTCTTCTGTGCCAAAATACATTGTTTATATCCTTCACTTTGTTGTTCATGAAGACGCCATAATTTATTGGTCCTGAATCATTTTAAATGAGATATCATTTCAGCTGGGTGGCCTAAAAAAACCTAGAAAATTTTACATGACATCTTATTTGGTTTATGTTATTTCTTACTGCCATATATTTGAAGACTTTCATAGGGAAAGGAATGTTTATTTTAAGGAGGAACCGACTTCTGTTTGGTACTTAGTTATATGGAGACATAAATCCCAATACAATTTTCATGTTGTCCAAAATGGTTTTATTTCTGCATTCAAAAATTTAATTCATGGTCCTACTGCATCGAGGTTGTCACTAGGGGCTTCATCCTTTCTTGTTGAGAAAGGAATTCTTGAAAAATTGGAGGATCACAGTCTTCTAAGACTATTTGGATTCCAGGGGAAACCCCTCTTGTTACTCGTTTACATTTCTGATTGACTTTTTGTCATCGAGGTGTGCAAACAATATAAATACTGGGTGCACTTTTTCAACAAAAAAAAGAAAGAAACAATTTATTACATTTCCATGGAGGGTTGGGAAAATAGTTTTGAAGCACATTTCTCATCTAGATGAATTTGATGTTCAATTGGATCAAATCGGTTTAAAATAAGCTCAATGCATCAAGGGTTTTGACCCTAAAAATTTATTTTCTTCTCACATATCCCTAGTCGGATACTCTTTGTATTTTTCTAAGTCTGAACAATTTGAAGGAGGAGGAGGATACAATAAAAATATCCCCAAGGTATCAATTGAAGAAACCCAGAACTACATTGCAGAACTAGCAAGCACTAATGAGTGCTATAGATAGAAGGGCAAAGATGCAACCAACAGGAACCATAATTCAAGAATTATTTCACAAAGAGATGCTTCTACAAAAGCAAAACTTGAAAGTAGTGGTCTATTGATCTGAGATCTTTTCATCGATGACATTACATAAATTGCATTAAGAGTACGAATCACATATTATGTGCAACATTAATTAAAGAAGGAAGAAATATGTAGAAAATAAGAGAAATGAGACAATGACACAATAGCTTGATAACGAAGTTCGTCCAACATGGACTACGTCTCGGGGCCCTTCTTCAACGTGGAGAGGATTTATATTATTCTCAATAATAAAATTGGCATAAACACATCATTATACCTCAAGCCTGAAAAATGGCCTTCAAATTTGTTTCCCAGATGCAAAAACAAACATCATTGATGGACTTGTGGCGAGAAAACATGTAGAAATTACTGTCAAATCATGAAATTATGACACTGCTCATCCCAGGCCTTTTCGACTCTTAAAACGTGACACTAGTATGTATTAATTACTCATGTACTTGCATGGAAAATCATGCACAGACCTGGCTGGGCACGAACCCCCAAGCTTTGACAAAGGTTGAGTTTAAAACAAGATTTCCCGGTGAATTAAACAATAAGGTCAGTAGCCCGATTGGTTATTGGTTGTGTAATTAAGGCATATAGTTGGGAGTGGTCTCGAGGTCAAACTCGCGGGCCTCCTATTTTTACACATTTGTTATAACAAAATTTAAATATGGTTTGCAAATATTACAACCACCAGATACCATATTTAATATAAGTTCAAACCGATGGCTATATATATTAACCAAACTTTTAATAGTTGATCCTCCTGTCGATTCGTTGACAATACCTATGCATAGTCCACCCTCGATATGATATGGCTAGATTTTATGGTATAATTGTTGGGTTGTACATTGGGATGTGGCCGGATTATGTGGGTCGTTGGCAGGATATA
>JASDQU010101166.1:67617-78923 GCA_032191745.1 Picea mariana
GCACCCTGTCATTGAATCTGTCTGCCCAGTCATCTTACTAACTCACCGCCACCCGTTTCCATGTTAGGCTACCACGTGGTGACCCCTGGATGGTACCATGTGGTGTCACCTGGGGTTGGCATGTGTCACTCATCAATAGGCCCAAGTGGCCACCAAAAAATCCAAATCAGCCTGCCACGTGTCACTTCCTGGGTGGTTCCACGTCGATATGATGATGTCATTAGTATGTCATGCTAATTTTATCTCTGCATAGTTAGCTGTTGATTTCAACAGTACGGATAATGATGTCACCTTGTTGACTTTGACTGGGTTGACCAAAACTTTGATTGGCTATATCTTCTTTGTTCGGACTTTGTTTGAGGTGTCGTTTTCACCGTTAGAAATCTTTCGATGAGCACTTCGACTTGGTGTATTTTTTGCTGAGATTTGAGGAATTTGAGTATTTCCCTTTTAGATCCTCCTGGATCATCTATAACTAAAGAAATTCAGTGGAAATTCAAATGACGGTGGTGATAAATATCCTACAAAGAAAAAATTGGAAAAATATCATGTTGTTCATAATTCCATTAAAAGAAAAAGTGAAACTCAAAAATCAGAACAAGAAGTACTTGAAATTGAGGAAAGTCTCAGAGCCATGGAAGTATATGAAGTAATAGAAGAACCTAGCTATTATAAATGGATATTGATGGAAACTAGAGAAATTGTTAAGGATTTGGTTTCCCGAGAATTAGAGATCCTTGAAGAAGAGTTTTTTACACTTCACCATGTGACCTACCACAACAATTGTAAGAAATGTTAATAGAAAAAGTGAATACAAAAAACAATGAAGTTGCTAAAAAATGGAAATCATAAATCGATTTTTTGGGGGTTCCACCCTAAAAAATCGTGCAATTCCATGATGCAATTGGGGAAGCAATAAAAAAATCTATTTTTGATATTGAAAAAGAAAAATTATTTTTAAAGGAAAGAATAAAGAAATTGGAGAAAAATCTGATTCCAAAGCCATTATTTTCCGAACCCATAGTAGCAATAAACCAACACTTACCCTTGAAGATGTCCTAGAAAGTGGTTCCAAATTAAAGGGGTCATCTAGTATGTTGATGGCTATAAAAAAATATGTTGGAGATGGTATCCAGAAGAGAATAGACCTAATCCTTGAGATCTGGGAATTGCACATAATTAAATTAACTTCTCAACAAGGATTATGCCCTTAAAGAAATATCTCTAAAAAGGCTCAGAGAATGATGAAGGGTATTATAAATAAATAGTGGGAAAGTTTGCAACAAAAGTTTCAAGAGTGATACACACATAAGGGAACAAAACCTTCCCTCTAATATTCGATTGAAACAAATAAATTCTCGTTGGATTAAAAGAATCAAGTGTTTAAGAGAATTGTTGTATGGGTTGGATGTTGTTAAAATCAAGAGGGGTGACACATTTCTAAAACTTGTTGATATTACCAAAGAATTAAATGGACCTAGTTTATTAATGGATACAATGCTTTCGTCAAAAGAACAAGTATCGAAATAACTAGAAGCATTAAAAGTTGCATAGGCAAATGAATTTAGTGACTCAAATGAATTCTTTGAAGAAGAAGTAGAAATGCTTGTCTGATTCATACATAATAATGATGATATTGAGGACACATTGCACCAATCAAGTATTGATTTGACAGAAATGGAGAATGAATTATTTGAAATAAAAACCAAGCATGAAATAACAATAGCTGTGATGAGGGAGTATATAGGAGAATGGTTGACAAAAGCATTAGTTAATATAACTGAGACAGATTAGCAAGAATCGGTTACAACAATTATGCCACCTCCAACACAACAAAAATATTAAAAAGGTGCCTTAGCAAGAAAATGAAGGGATTGAAAATTTCCATCGCAGTAAGTCAAGTAGAAACCTTATTCTTTCCCTCATCATTTTCCTTCTTCAGTCAATTGTCATTTTTCCTTTTCTGTTCCCAACAAACTATGAAACCTAAGGCTAACCCTTGACTATTTTATTTTTTCTTCCAGGTATCTCTTTCATTTTATGGTGTGCGAGAGGCCCATCCTAGTCCTCTTTGAAGGACAAACACAGTTTATCTTATTTGTAACCCTAGACATTACTACTTATTTTATTAAGACAACTATTATTTTTTAGGTTTCTAGAGAACTAGTTTGGGACATAACATTATTGATTTCTTAAGACTTTAATTTTAAGCATGATATTTTAGATGTGTGTCTATCAACATCTTTATTGAATTTAATGGAATGATCATTTACAGTTCTCTGCTATATGTGGTCCATACTTTCCTTTCCTTTTGCTGAATATTGTGTTCTACTTTGATGAATTTTGTGATGGAAATGTCATCCTATGTTAATGTAATAAAGTGTAAATATTTACTTTTTTTAAGATACATGGTCCTTCTCAGGTATTCTTTGCATGTGGATATTTATTTCAAGTATAAAGCCTGGTCCTTTCTAAGGCATTTTTGTGTTCTTTCAGGTTATTTGAGATAGAGGAGTAAAACATATTTAAAAATGCAGGGGGGTTTATCCTTGTGAGGTTGACTTAAATACCATAAAATAGTCTTTTCGATCAAATTTTTTGGTCACCATACTGGGGATCTAAACAAAAGGATGGTTTCATAGATACAAAAATTTAATGACTCTACCTGAACCCAACCAACCCCAAATACAAATTGGATTAAGAGATCAAAGAAGTATCTTGCACCAATTGTATGATCTAGCAATCACAACTATAAGGATTCATGCAAAACTCAAAAGAACTTGGGAATTTTTTTCCCCAAAAGAAGAATAAATTTGAGGTAAATAAGACAACTATAAATTTCAGAAAAGATGGAATCATACAAAGGTCCATTAACAAGAAGTAAAAGTAAGAAACTTGAGGTTCACGAAGTTTCTCAAAGGTCAAGATCTAAAACAAGCAGTATAATAATCATGGGTGATCAAGAAGAACAAAGTAACGAAATCCCTAATGAATAAAGAAAAAAGAATGACAGACAAAGAAACACAAGAAGAAGAGCTAGGGTTAGTCCACTCAATTTATGTAGAGAAAAACATACATTACCAACCCTACCTCAAGGAGTTTTACTTTTCTTTTCAGGTGATGGGATTATAGATCCACAAAGACATATGGATCAATTCCTTAGTATTTGTGACATCCATTTGATTGAACATGATGATGTAATGGTTAGAGTCTTTCTGTAAACTTTGATAGGCCCAACCTATGAATGCTATCTTTTTCTCTCATCTCAATCAAATGGTTCATTTGATGATATAGAAGATATATTCATGACTAGATATTCTCAACCTATTGCATACCATACTTTTCTTACTCAGTTTACCCAAATCCATCTCCAAAAGGGTGAAAGAATCAGAGATTTTAATTTACAATTTTTTAAGATGTTGAAACAAATCCCAAATGGGAAATGCCCAAATGATCCTTTAATATTCGGATGTTACAAGAATTCCATGACTTCAAATGTAAATTATGGAATAAGAGCTTCACAAATAAATAACTTGAACGGAGAAATCCAGAAAACAAAAAAAATGAAAGAATATACGCTAAAGACTAATGTTGATGCCGATATTATTCTTGGAAGAGTGTAAAGACAAATGACCAGTCTATCAATATCACCTCATGGATCGTCTACTTCTAGAAATTCTGAAAATCGAGCACTCGGTGGAGGAATTATCCAAGGCATTATCCCTAATGTGAGAAATGATCTTGGAGCTACCCAGGAAACAGGACAAATGACAAAGATTTCTCAAATGAGTAGAACAATTAGAAAAAAACAGAATGAGATAACTTGACTCAAGAGAAGTGAGAATCTCATTCCACTGAATCCAAATGTAGAAAATACATTACCTAATCAATGAGGAAGAAATGATAAAATTGCATATCATAGACCAAGAGCACCCAAAGTCCCAAATACAAATGTTGTTGTGTTAGAAGAATATGTAGAAGAGGAAAAATTTTAAATCTTTAATCAAGAATCAACCATTAATCAAGATGAAGTATTGGAATCAGTTCAAATGGAATAAGGTTCATCATATTTTTACATTTTTGATGAACAAAAAGGTCGTGATCATCCAAAAGACAATGTTGTTCAGACTAGGACTCAAGCAAATAAATTCAAGACAATGGAACAACCTGAAAAAATAAAAAATAAAAGCTAACCTTCCAAAACAAGCAAAACAACAAGTAGTTGTTAATCAGGAAAAGACTCCACTACAAATGAATTATAATCTAGTTGATGAGTTAGCTAGGCTTCAAATTACTTTACCATTCATGGGGTTAGTCAAGATACCTCAAAAAAGGGAAAAGGAAAATATTTTGAAGATATTGTATGATACAAATTCAGGAATAGATGCAGTTGTCATGAACACAAGACAACAACAAAATATCACATCAGTGAGGACAAGAGGCAAAGTTCCACCATTTTACATATATTTAGAGAATCATGATTTTACATTACATAATTTTTTGGTGGATAGTGGAACCACTAACAATGTCATGCCATTATCAGTAATGGAAGCTCTTGGAATGGAGTGTACACAATACTATCAAACATGTGAAAGCATATATGCCATTGACTCAAGAAAAGTCCCAACTTATGGAGAGATTAAATATTTTTGTGCTTTGATAAGTGTAACACCTCACATTACAACAATATTTACTATCATAGTGGTTGATTAACCTCAATCATGTGATGTTGTCTTGGGAAGAGACCGATGTTCATTAATTGGAGGATATATAATGAATGCTGGAATGTGCACGATGCTTCCAAATAAAGATGGAACAATGATCAAAGTTCCTCGAGAACACATAAAGCCAATATCATTCAAGAAGAAGGAAACTGAAATGAAGAAAAACTATGTGGACGCTGGAATTGAGAACTATGATGTTTTCAATACTGAACAAATAAATTCACCTAAGTAAAATGAAGAAAATTCTTTCCAAGCTTTTTGGAAAATGTCATTTGATGGTGCTTGTTCTAAGTCTGGAATTGGAGCTAGAGCTGGTATTTTTTCAAAAATCCCCAATCTGATATTTATCAACATGCCATCATATTAGAGTTACCTTGTACCAACAATGAAGCCAAATATTAAGCATTGATCCAAGGACCGATTCTCTCCCTTCAAATGCAACTACAGAATATGGTAGTGACCGGTGATTCAAAATTGGTCATCAATCATTTAAAAAAAAATACATAATCAAGAAATAAATATTGAAACATTATGCGAGGAGAGTGTGAGAAATTGTAGACTCATTCAATTCTTTTAATATCTATTTTGTTCCTCTAGAAAAAGAATAAAAAAGTTGATTCATTGATAGTAGCTGAATCTTTATTCAATTCAGATGAGTCTCAAAATCAAAGTACTTTTCATGTCAAAAAAAAATTTCAACCTTCAATACCCGATAATCAAGAGTTGGCAAGTTTTCGAAAATGATGAGCACATTACAAGCTTCCTCACAGATAATAATTAAATGTTATAAGATGATTCAAAAGAAAGTCAATATTCTCATAAGGAAATTCTTGATCAGAGCATTGTACTCTCTCCTAAGAGTTGTGTTAATTTAGAATATATTTTTACAAGAAATGATCTAACAAAGACCTTGGATCCAAAATAACAACCCTATATTAGAAAGGTTCATGAGACACATACAATCAATATTGGTACACCTGATTCTCCAAAACACATAAATCTTGGTACCAGTTACACCATTGAAGACATACAACAACATACATTGTTGTTCAAAGAATTTCAAGACATTTTTGCTTGGAGTTATGATGATTTAAAGGAGTATGACAAATATATTTTCCAACATATTATACCACCCAAACAAGGATCAAAACCTTTTAATCGAAACTTGACAATGATAAATCCCAAATTGAAGCCCTTAGTAAAGATGGAGTTGGAAAAACTGAAAAAGCTGGCATAATTCTTCCAATCAGACACTTAGAATGGATTTCAAATCTTGTGGTCATAAGGAAGAATAATAGAGAAATCCATATTTGTGTTGATTTTAGAGATCTCAATCGAGAAATTATTAAAGACAACTGCCCACTGCCAAATATGGAGATGTTATTGCAACATGTTATTAGTTCTGCACTAATGTCCATGATGGATGGATTTTCTGGATATAATCAAGTACTTTTGGCTAAGGAAGATAGAACAAAGATTGCATTTATTACACCTTGGGGAACTTAACAATGTTTATGTTTGTATGGAATATGGATTAAAGAATGCAGGTGCAAATTTTCAAAGGGTAATGGACCATGCTTTTTGTAACACACCCACGACATGGCGTAAAAATTTTCATTCTTATTAAGGAACAATAACCTCATTCGGGGTCCCTATTCAATTATGCTCTTCTAGATCTTTCCAGCCACAATTTCCATGTTCCGAAACGAGCTCAAAGCAGGCAGGTATCCGATCCCAAGATCTTCAGGTTATTTAATCCCCCTATATTGCATATGACTGTGGCTATGTCTAGACGCCAAGACAACAGGTGCCAAGATGACCACCATGCGAAATCCTCTGGAGTAGAAAACCTCTAAAGTTCACGATTTGATGCTGCATGTCCTCAGGGATTTCGATGATCCTGATTTACTTCGGTTCTTCGATGTTCAGGAGTTTCAAATGCTCCTACGCCACTTCCCTTTGAAGTACTCTGTACCTGGAGTTACAGGTCGAGTGCCACACATCCCTCTAAATTAATGGCTTGGGTCCACTTCGGGGCTTCGGTGTGCAGGAGTCTTGGATGCTCACACCACCTTTTCTCCCATAGTGATTTGAACCGAAGTAGATGATCGATCGACGCACATCTCTTTCAAATCTACAGTCATGATTTACTTTGGGATTTCTCAACTCTCATGACTCCACCTTCCTTCGAAGTGGATATCTTCTGAAATGGAAGATCTGTTGACACTTTTCCTCAGCTGACGAACGACTCAGATGAACTCTAGTTCTTTGACCTTCTAGAGTCCTTGTTCAAAACATTCCCTTTTTCCCAAAGTGAATTTCCTCCGAAGTGCAGGATCTGATGTCACCTGTCCCTTTTCAGCTTGGATGACTCAAATCTACTTTGGCTCTTCGAGCTTCGGGATTTTCAATCCCCCCTCACACTCTCTTTGTTATGGAGTGTTTACACCCAAACTCAATGATCTGTCGATGCGTGTCTCCCACATATCGATGATTGTAAACCACTTTGGCTCTTCGGGCTTCGAAAGTCGACGATCTACTGACACATGTCCTTTATCCCAGATCGACGACACAAAAGGACCCCATTACTCGTTGGATTTCCAAAGGAACTCATGACTATCCACCTAACAAATTTTCTAGGTTTGAAGATCATGATCCGACCAATACTGATGTGTTCACCGATCGATGGTTCACAGTGATTGCGGGGCCCCAACGTGCGCACTCTTTATTAGGGAGATCAACCTCCACAATTTGGAAAGTACTCACCCAACTCAGTCTATTCCTGGTTGTTGATATTCCAACCTGATGAGATCAACGAAGTTGGTGAATTGTGGGTCGCGAACTAGTACGTCCGCTAATTTCACCTTCGCACTCCGCAATGACTCCCAACCATTGATTTAATCGAGCGACTAGTGTTTACTTCGTTAACTCCAATGGTATTTGAGTCAATGTGACGACCGGGATGGATTCTCCTCCCAGTAAATGACTCGCATTCATATCCGTTGTCAGGTTCTTAAGTCGTCTATGACTCTTGTTACTCCGGTAGTTCAGGTAACTTTGACTATCATGAAATTTGACATCTCAGAGCTTTGAGCTCCCGAAGTTCTGAAACCTTCATGAGTTAACTTTTTTTAGCACAAGGTTCCTAGACCCAGGTCACATGGACCTTTGGATGATTCTTGGGCTATGAACTCTACTCTTAGACAGGTTTTTGGTTAAGGAATTGGGTGCGAGTTCAAAGTCTCTTAGACTACTGGTCTGAAAGAAATGCCTCCCTAACCCGCAGAACTTTAAAATATGAAACAGGTAAAGGTAAACTTGTGATATTACTGAAACGATAGCAGTTCCATGAGGCTTGCTTCGACTCTGGAATTGTGATGTAATTCCCTGGAGAAACATCTTTGAGGGATTAAACTAGAGCATATGGAAAATCAAGTAGAAGCACAAGTTCTCAAGGGAACAAACACATACTCACAGCTTAATCATTTTAATACAGAAACCATTTATAGACATATAAATACATGCATGCATCCATTATTTCATATTCAAAGCACAAGGCATGAAAACACTTACCAGAACCATAAGGCATGATGCCACTGCTGAGAGGGGTGATCGTTTCCACCCAACCATAGGTTCAGTCACTCCAAATGGATTTACCACTAGCCACCCTCGAGCTTAGACCACAATGCTTTGAGATTCAATCTCTCTCTTCCAGCTCAACGGAAGTTAGGGAAAAATGTTACTCTCCTTCTCCTAGTACAAAAATAGATAGGGATGAAGGTTACTCTCCTTCTCCTAAATCAATCTCTATTTTCTAAGATCAGAACTCAATTTCCTCTTTCAGTCCTTCCTCGAAACTGACAACTTCGACTCTCGTCTCTACACTCTTCACAGGTCTTCCTTTGCCCACCCTGCTTCCTTTCTTGCTTCCCTTAACAAGATTGCTTGTGGCTTGAATTCCCAATCCATGGTCAGGTTTGCAAGCCTTACTGATGGGCGACCTTACCCATCCCCTCATTAACTCTTGAGGAGGTCTTTCCACCTACCATCCTATCTGTAATTCATTCTTGGGTTAGAGGGGTTTTTTGATCCTAAGAAATTAAATCCAACAAAGTTCTGGTTTAGTGGAGCTTAATGCAACCATTCTTGGTCCCCTCCACCACCTTTTCATAACATTTGTGGTTTCTCTTATCACATCCCCTTTCCAACAGTCATGCAACATGCATCCATTTTCTATTAAAATAACAAAATTTACATTCATTGACCTTTTATACAAAGGTCCATCAAATCAAACATTCACACCTTTGAGTTTGCCATAGTTCCTTGGCCAATATAGTTATATTTACAAACTGCGGGAAACAAGGTGTTACAATTTCCTCCCCCTTAAAGGAACATCATCCTCGATGTTCTATCTGTCAACATGATATGTATATACAGGAGTAAACAAAATCGGATATGCCTGTCTCATGGCATCCTCCATTTCCCACGTAGCCTTATCTGGGCCAAAGTTTTTCCACTGCACCTTGACCTGTACAATGGTTCAGTTCCTGAGTGAGGTTTCCTTCCTGTCTAGTATGCATTGAGGTTCTGGCAGAAATTCTCCCTCCGGCTCCACCTAGATCACAAACCAGTCAATTATATGATTAGAATCATGTACATATTTATTCAATAATGAAACATGGAAAACATTATGTTCCTTTACTGTGGGAGGAAGTGCTAGCCTATAGGCTACAAGTACCACTCTATCTAAGACTTCAAAGGGTCCACAATATTGAGGTTCCATCTTGGCACAAGCTTCCATTCTTAGGGAACTTTTCTTCGGTCTAACTCTGAGATAGACATGGTCTCCTGTCTTGAACTCTCTGGGAATTCTCTTTCTATCAGTGTAACTTTTCTGTCTATCCTAAGAAATATTTAGATTTTTCTGTATTTGAATCATTTCTTGTTCCATTTCTTTCAGCATGTTGGGTCCGGTTGTAATTATATCCACTGGATTACTCCAACTGATTGGAATCTTGCACTGTCTACCATAGAGGGCTTCAAAAGGGCTCATCTTCAAGGATTCTTGATATCCGTTGTTGTAGGAAAACTCTACCAATGGTAGGTATTCTTACCACTTCTTAGGCTGATGCATTACATGCATCCTTATCATGTATTCTATCATTTGGTTTACTCTTTCTGTCTGTCCATCAGTTTGAGGGTGATAGGCTGTGCTGAACAACAATTTATTCTCAAAACCAACCATTAAGGATTTCTAAAAGCTTGAAGTAAATTTGGTTTCTCTGTCAGATAGAATTTCCCTAGGCATGCCATGCAGTATGAATATCTCTTTCATGAAGATGTTGGCAATATTTATTGCCTTGAAAGTTGACTTGACAGGAACAAAGTGAGCAGACTTACTCAGTTTTTCCACCACGACCATGATGGCATCATTTTGCTTGGTCAATTTTGGTAATCCGGTGATGAAATCCATGGAGATCGTTTCCCATTTCCATTATGGGATGGGTAGGGCTTGTAACAACCATGTCAAGTGTCGATGTTCTAGCTTAACTTGTTGGCATTCTAGGCACTTGGCTAGATAGTTAGCGATGTCTTTCTTCAATCCAGGCCAATATAATTGTTTTCTAGTGGTCGTGATCATTTTCTGATCACCTGGGTGACTAGTATATGGTGTCTTGTGTATTTCATCCATTATAAGCCTCTTCAAGTCGTCACAGTTTGGAATATACAATCTATTTCTATAGGTCAACACACCTTCATCAAGCATCTGGTAGCTTTCATACTTAGCCCTGTATTCTCTTGCCTTAGGTATGAGGTCACGGTCTTGAAGAATGCATCTGTTTCTTGTGCATTCCTGATTCTTTCCATGACATTTGTTTCATAGGTTCTTATCGCTACCAAGTGAATCATCTTTATACTTTTTCTAAGGGCATCGATTAGCCTATTTTCCTTTCCTTTGATGTGTTTTATTTTAAAATAAAAATCACTAAGGAGATCCATCCACCTATCTTGCATGACATTGAGTTTTGGTTGATCAAACAGGCGCCTCAATCCATAATGGTCTATCATAAGCACAAACCTCCTATCCAGGAGGTAATGCCTCCACATTTTTAAAACATGCACTATGGCAGCCAACTCTAGGTCATGGGTCACATAATTTATTTCATTCTCATTCAATTTCCTAGATAAGTAGCAAATTACACGTCCCTCTTTCATAAGGACTCCTCCGAGTCCTTCCTTGCAAGCATCTGTACACACGAGGAAATCATTATCAGGGTCTGCAATCTTCAACACGGGTGCATAGGTATTTCAGTTTCTGAAATATTTCTTCACATTTTGATGTCCAAGTGAATTTAACCCCCTTTTTCTGAAGGGAAGCGATTGGACAACCAATATTGGAAAACCCTTTTATGAACCTTCTATAATATCTTTCCAAGCCCATGAAGGATCTGATATCATATACATCCTTTGGGGTAGGCCATTCCATAATCAATTTGATATTTTCAGGGTCTACTGCCACCCCTTCTTTAGAAATGACATGGCCTAAGTAATGGACTTGCTTCTAGAAAAAGTCGCATTTTG
>JASDQU010101166.1:87749-101555 GCA_032191745.1 Picea mariana
CTTTTATCTTGGATGGCTCAGATCTTCTTCAGCTCTTCAGGATTCAGGAGTTTCAACCCCCCCCACACTCTCTTTCTTATGGAGTGTTTACACCCAAAGTTGACGATCTATCAATGCGTGTCTCCCACAGATCGACGACTGTAAAACACTTCGACTCTTTGGGCTTCAGGAATTTCAACCTCTCCACACTTTATTTCTCCCGGAGTGCTTACACCCTAAGTCGACGATCTACCAACACATGTCCTTTCTCTCAGATCGATGACATAGAAGGACCCCATTACTCCGCAAATTTCCAAAGGAACTCATGACTATCCACCTAGCAACTATAGTGAAATTTGACATCTCAGAGCTTCGATCTCCCGAAACCTTCATGAGCTAACTCCTTTTAGTGCAGGGTTCCTAGACCCAGGTCACATGGACCTTTGGATGACGCTTGGGCTATGAAATATTCTCTTAGCCAGGTTTTTGGTTAAGGAATTGGGCATGAGTTCAAAGTATCTTATACTACTGGTTTGAAGGAAATTCCTCCCTAACCCGCAAAAATTTAAAATATGAAACATGGAAAGGTAAAATTGTGAGATTATCAAAACGGTAGCAGCTCGAAGAGGCTTGCTCCGACTCTGGAACCATGATGTAATTCCCTAGAGAAACAACTTCAAGGGATTAAACTGGAGTATATGGAAAATCAAGCAGAAGCACAAGTTCTCAAGGAAACAAACACATACTCATATCTTAATCATTTTAATATAGAAACCATTTATAGACATATAAATACATGCATGCATCCATTATTTCCAATTTAGAGCACAAGGCATGAAAACACTTATCAAAACCATAAGGCGTGATGTGATTACTGAAAGGGGTGCCCGTTTCCACCCAACCATAGGATCAGTCACTCCAAATGGATTTACCACTGGCCACCCTCGAGCTTAGACCACAATGCTTTGAGATTCAATCTCTCTCTTCCATCTCAACAGAAGTTAGGGATGAAGGTTACTCTCCTTCTCCTAGTACAAAAATAGATAGGGATGAAGGTTACTCTCCTTCTCCCGACTCAGGCTCTATTTTCTGCGATCATAACTCACTTTCCTCTTTCTGTCCTTCCTCGGACCCTAGAGCTTCGACTCTCGTCTCTGCACTCTTCGTAGGTCTTCCTCTGCCCACCCTGCTTCCTTTCTTGCCTTCCTCAACAAGATTGTGTGTGGCTTGAATTCCTAGTCGGTGGTCAGGTCTGGAATCCTTACTGATGGGTAGTCTGCCCGATCTCCTCATTAACTCTTGAGGAGGTCTTCCCACCTTCCAGCCCAACTGTAATTCATTCCTAGGTTAGAGGGTTTTTATGATCTTGAGAAATTAAATCCATCAAAGTACTGGTTCAATGGAGGTTAACACAACCATTCCTGGTCCCCTCCACCACCTTTTCATAGCATTCATGGTGTCTCTTAGCACATCCCCTTTCCAACAGTCATGAAACACGCATCCATTTTCTATTAGAATAAAAAAATTTACATTCATCGACCTTTTATACAAAGGTCCATCAAATCAAACATTCACACCTTTGAGTTTTTCGTAGTTCCTTGGCCAATATAGTTATATTTAAAAACTGGGGGAAACAAGGTGTTACAATTCCCTCCCCCTTAAAGGAACACTGTCCTCAATGTTCTATGTGTTAACATTATATGTATATACAGGAGTAAACAAAATCATATATTCTTGTTTCATGGCATCCTCCATTTTCCACGTAGCCTCATATGGGCCAAAGTGTTTCCACTGCACCTTGACCTATGCAATGGCTCAGTTCTTGAGTGAGGTTTCCTTCTTGTCTAGTATGCATTGAGGTTCTAACAAGAATTCTCCCTCCAACTCCACCTGGATCACATACCAATCAATTATATGATTAGAATCATGTACATATTTCTTCATTAATGAAACATGGAAAACATTATGCGCCTTTACTATGGAAGGAAGTGCTAGGGTATAGGCTACAAGTACCACTCTATCTAAGACTTCAAAGGGTCCACAATACCGAGTTGCCAAATTTTCACAAGCTCCCATTCTTAGGGAACTTTTTCTGGGTCTAACTCTGAGATAGACATGGTCTCCCGTCTTGAACTCTCTAGGAGTTCTTTTTCTGTCGGCGTAACTTTTCTGTCTATCTTGAGCAATCTTCAGATTTTGCTGTATCTGAATCACTTGTTGTTCCATTTCTTTCATCATATCGGGTCTGATTGTAATTCTGTCCACTGGATTAATCCAGCTGATTGGGATCTTGCACTATCTACCAAAGAGGGCTTAAAAAGGGCTCATCTTCAAGGATTCTTGATATCTGTTGTTGTAGGCAAACTCTACCAATGGTAGGTATTCTTCCCACTTCTTAGGATGATGCATTACATGCATCCTTAGCATGTCTTCTAGTATTTGGTTTACTCTTTTTGTCTGTTCATCAGTTTGAGGATGATAGGTTGTGTTGAACAACAATTTAGTCTGAAAACCAGCCATTAAGTATTTCCAAAAGCTTGAAGTAAATTTGGTGTCTCTATCAAATACAATTTCCCTAGGCATACCATGTAGTTTGAATATCTCCTTCATGAAGATGTTGGCAATATTTATTCCATTGCAAGTTGACTTGACAGAAACGAAGTGAGCATACTTAGTTTGTCCACCACGACCATGATGGCATCATTTTTCTTGGTCAATTTTGGTCATTTGGTGATGAAATCCATGAATATCATTTCCCATTTCCATTCTGGGATGGGTATGGATTGTAGCAACCCTGTTGGGTGTCGATGTTCTGCCTTAACTTGTTGGCATTCTAGGCACTTGGCTAGATAGTCATCTATGTATTTCTTCAATCCAGGCCAATAGAATTGTTTTCTAGTGACCGTGATCATTTTTTGATATCTTGGGTGACCAATATATGGTCTCTTGTGTAGTTCATCCATTATGAACCTCTTCAAGTCGTCACAATTTGGAATATACAATCTGTTTCTGTAGGTCAACAAACCTTCATCGATAATCTGGTAGCCTTCATACTTTATCCCTGTAGGCTCTTGCCTTAGGTATGAGGTCACGACCTTGAAGAATGCATCTGTTTCTTGTGCATTCTTGATTCTTTCCTTGACATTGGTTTCATAGGTGCTTACCGCTGCCAGGTGAATTGTCTTTATACTTTTTCTAAGGGCATCGACCACCCTATTTTCCTTTCCTTTGATGTGTTTGATTTTGAATTCAAACTCACTAAGGAGAGCCATCCACCTAGCTTTCCTGGCATTGATTTTTGGTTGATCAAACAAGTGCCTCAATCCACAATGGTCTGTCATAAGCACAAATCTCCTACCCAGAAGGTAATTCCTCCACATTTTTAAAACATGCACTATGGAAGCCAACTCTAGGTCATGGGTTACATAATTTGTTTCATGCTCATTCAATATCCTAGACATGTAGCAAATTACACGTCCCTCTCGCATAAGGACTCCTCTGAGTCCTTCCTTGTAGGCATCTGTACACATGAGGAAATCATTATCAAGGTCTACAATATTCAGCACGGGTGCATGGGTCAAGAGGTATTTCGGTTCCTAAAATATTTCTTCACATTTTGATGTCCAAGTGAATTTAACCCCCTTTTTCTGAAGGGCAGTGATTGGAAAACCAATCTTGGAAAACCCTTTTATGAACCTTCTATAATATCCTGCCAAGCCCATGAAGGATCTGATATCAAATACATCCTTTGGGGTAGGCCATTCCATAATCAATTTGATCTTTTCAGGGTCTACTGCCAACCCCTATTTAGAAATGGCATGACCTAAGTAATGGACTTGCTCCTGGAAAAAGTCGCATTTTCTAAACTTGGCGTAGAGATGATGCTCTCTTAGTACTTGAAGTACAAGTCTAAGATGTTCTTCGTGCTCCTCTCTTTTCTTGGAGTATATTAGGACATAATCAATGAAAACCAATGCAAATTTTTCCAGAAATTTGTTGAGTACATTATTCATCAAGCACATAAAAGTGGCGGGGGCATTGGTTAACCCAAAGGGCACCAACAAAAATTCATAGTGACCATACCTTGCCTTGAATGTTGTTTTGTGGATGTCTTCATCCTTAATTCGGACTTGATGGTATCCAGACCTTAAGTCAGTCTTCGAGAAAATGGAAGCACCTCCCAATTGGTCAAGCAAGTCATCGATTCTTGGTAAGGGGTACTTGTTCTTTATGGTTGTCTTATTGAGTTGTCTATAATCTATGCACATTCGGAGTGTGCCATATTTATTTTTCACAAACAAGATGGGTTCTCCCCACAGAGATACATTGGGTCAAATGTAGCCTTTTTCCATCATCTCCTTTAGATGTAGCTTGAGCTCAACTAGTTCTGGCGTACTCATCTTATAGCACGGGCGTTCTAGATGCTGGCATTGTTCCTGGTGTAAGTTCTATCAAGAAGTCAATGTCTCTTCTCGGAGGTAGACCTGGTACTTATTATGGAAACACATCTTTATATTCTCTTAATATGGGGTCATCCTCTAGGTTTGGTTTGTCATCCTCAACATATTCCAACACCTGTATTGCATATAATGGACACCCCTTTCTGCAATATTTTTTTCATTTGAAGGGATGGTATTTGTCTAATTGAGATAGGATTCTAAATCCCTTGGAGGGTTATCTTTCTACCTTCTTCATTTAAACATTATAAAGTTTTATGGTAACAATCCAACTTAGTTTTATAAGCAACCAAACAGTCCATACCAATCAACAAGTCATAAGATCCCAGGGGAAGTATGTTAAGGGTCACTCGGGTGGGCAATCCATCCATGATGAATTGGCAAGTTGGTATGGCCTCTACTACTTTTATTTTCGTCCCAGTGGATAGTTGTACCAACCATGACTTAACATATCTAACTGGTTGCAGTTTACACTTATCAAAAGTCTGAGGGGCCACATAACTCAAATTAGAACCATGGTCAATTAAAATAAAAACTAGATGGTTGGCGATCATACCTTCCATCTCCACCACTGAAGTTTGGTGGTCGGCTTGATTATTGTCCAGGGATGCATAAATTCATGGCATGCTCCTAGCCACATCATTAATAGTGGTAACTTATTGGATATTGTAGACTCTCTTACGGTTCTGTTTTCTGTGTGGACAATCCCTCAACCGATGTTCTTCTCCACAACCCCAACATTTTAAGGGTTCTTTATTTGAGTTATCAATGTTTCCTGGGACTGCCTCAAAAGGTTTATTTCCACTCTGAGAGGGGAAATTTTACTGATACACACTTTTAGTAGGAAGGTTCATCCTAGAACCCTTCCCATAGTTCTTAAATCTTGAGGATTTAAACCCCTTCTTCTTGAATCCCGAACTACTCTTCTTCCTCCAGTCCTTGTGAGGTCCTATCTTATTCTTGAACTATTCATAACAATACCTTGCCTTCCGTATGGTCTCTTCTAAGGTCTTTGGTTCCTCAAACTCAATCCTGTCTTGGTAGGTCTGAGGTAACCCACTAATAAATCGCTGCACTTTTATCTTTTCATCATTTATGTATGGTACATACCTCAGTAGCTCAAGGAATTTATTGACTTATTCATCTATGGTGAGATTTCCCAGCCTGAGTTCATAAAACTACTTAGTATTCCCATCCATGTATTTCTATGATAGATACTTCTTACTGAAGTATTTCTCTTACTGTTTCCATGAAAATTCCTTCTCATGGACTCCTTTCACATTCCTAAGATATTCCCACCAAATGGAAGCCTTTCCATTCAGGTTGAATATGGATATTCGAGCCTTCAAGCTTTTAGAGTAGTCATGGACTCTGAAGTATTTCTTTAAACCAAGTAGCCAGGCCTCAGCCTCTTCCCCTTTCTTAATCTCTCCGTCGAAAGAGGGTGGTTTGGATTCCTTGAATTCTGCAAGATCACGACTTTTGGAATGATTTCACTTCTTTCCTTTCCTTTGAGACTATGAGCTAGTTTTTCTACTAGAAGATCCCTCGAAGTTTCCAACTTCCTTTCCAGAGGACTCTCCCGATGAGTGTCCCCTGCCTCTAGGTTGTGCCATCTTCAAGGTACTTCTCCTAGTGTGGTCACTTATGGGGCCATGTTTTCGGATCTCAGGTGGACTTTGACTTCTCTTCACATGTCTTCGGTCCACATGGCTGGTTGCAGGTTCATGCTGTAGCTTCCTCTATATGTCGGATAAGCTCTGCAACAAAACTGTATTAATTTTTGTTTGTTTTTCTTGCTCCTTTATCAATCTCTCGTTGTCGGCCTTGCAACTCTGTAATTCGGCCCTGAGCCTCCTTACAGTTTCAACAAGATCCAGATGGGTTTCCACCACCCTCCTTTCTTCAGATTCTTCGTCTCTATTGCGGGAGCCATCCCCCAGTTCATAGCACGTCACCATCCTTTAGACTTGAATTTTTTCCAATGATTTACTGACTACTCGAGTGATGAAAAAACACTTATTGTTAGCCCACAGTCTCTTAGTTTATGAACAATACACAGTTCAAATTTCTTAAATTCACACACACAGAGCACAAAGTTTCATTATTTTCCTCAATAAAAGTTTAACCAAACTCTTTTAAGAAAGACGTAAGATAGGGTGTCACTCTTAAAAGTACTCTAAATATGGTTTTTAAGCGACTTGTCCATGAGCCCAAGCAGGCCAAGTGTTGTAAACTTGATCTGATACCAATTTGTAACACACCCACGATGGGGCATAAAATTTTTCATTCTTCTTATGGAACAATAACCTTATTCGGGGTCCCTATTCTATTATTCTCTTCCAGAGATTTCCAGCCATGATTTCCACGTTCTGAAATGAACTCAGAGTAGGCAGGTATCTGCTCCCAATATCTTCGAGTTATTTCATCCCCTTTATTGCATATGACCGCGACTATTTCTAGACGCTCAGACAATAGGAGCCAATATGACCACCACGCAAAATCCTCCATAGTAGCAAACCTATGAAGTTCACGATTCGACGCCGTGTGTCCTCAGGGATTTCGACATCCCTGATTTACTTCGGATCTTCGACATTCAGGAGTTTCAAATGTTCCTACACCACTTATATCCGAAGTACTTCGTACCCAGAGTTACAGGTCGAGCACCACACGTCCCTCTAAATTAATGGATCAGGTCCACTTCGGGGATTCATAGTGAAATATTCCCAAATGCTCACACCACCTTTTCTCCCTGAGTGATTTCACCTGATGTCAATGATCGATCGACGCACATCTCTCTCAAATCGATAGTCACGATTTACTTCGGGAGTTCTCAAATCTTGTGACTCCACATTCCTTTGAAGTGGATATCTTCCAAAATGGAAGATCTTTTGATAGCTGTCTTCAATTGTTGGACGGCTCAAATGAAATATGGTTCTTCGGCCTTCGGGAGTCCTTGTTCAACACATTGCCTTTTTCCCGAAGTGAATTTGCTCCGAAGTGTAGGATCTAACGCCACTTGTCCCTTTTATCTTGGATGACTCATATCTATTTCATCTCTTTGGGCTTCAGGAGTTTCAATGCCTCCCATACTCTCTTTCTTTCAGAGTGTTTACACCTGAAGTCTATGATCTGTCAACGCGTGTCTCCAGTAGATCGATGACTGTAAACCACTTTGGCTCTTTGGGCTTCGGGAGTTTCAACCTCTCCACACTTTCTTTCTCCCAGAGTGCTTACACCCAAAGTCAATGATCTACCGACACATGTCCTTTCTCCCAGATCGATGGCACGGAAGGACCCCATTACTCCATGGATTTCCAAAGGAACTCACAACTATCCACCTAGCAAATTTTCTAGGTCTGATGATCATGATCTGGCCAATACCAATGTGTTCACCAATCGATGGTTCACAGTGATTGTGGGGCCCCAACGTGTGCACTCTTTATCAGAGAGATCAACCTCTGCACTTTGGAAATTACTTTCCCAACTTAGTCTATTCCTGGTCTTTGATCTTTCAACCCGATGAGATCAATGGCGTTGGTGAATTGTGGGCCGTGAACTAGCGTGCCTGCTAATTTCACCTTTGTGCTCCGCAATGATTCCCCACCATCAATATTCGTTCACAGATCAACAATTCAGAGTGATTGCAGGGTCAAATATCTGCAATTTGGAAAGTTCTTGCTCGACTATGATCTAATCCTGGTCGTTGATTGTCCAACCCGACGAGATCAATGACATTGGTGAATTGCAGGCCGCGAACTAGCACGTCCGCTAATTTCACCTTTGCACTCCATAATGACTCCCAACCATTGATTTAATTGAGCAGTTGGTGTTTACTTTGTTAACTCCAATGGTATTTGAGTCGATTTGATGACTGGGATGGCTTCTCCTCGCGGTAAATGACTCACATTCATCTCCGTTGTCAGGTTCTTAAGTCTTCTATGACTCTTGTTACTCTGGTAGTTCAGATAAATTTGACTATGATGAAATTTGACATCGCAAAGCTTCGAGCTCTCGAAGTTTTGAAACCTTCATGAGCTAACTCCTTTTAGCGGAGGGTTCCTAGACCCAGGTCACATGGATCTTCAGATGACACTTGGGCTATGAAATCTACTCTTAGTCAGGGCTTTTTGTTAAGGACTTGGGCACGAGTTTAAAGTCTCTTAGACTATTGGTCTGGAGGAAACGCCTCCCTAACCTGCAAAACTTTAAACTCTGAAACAAGGCAAGGTAAACTTGTGAGATTACTAAAACGGTAGCAGTTCCAAGATGCTTGCTCCGACTCTGGAACTGTGATGTAATTCCTTGGAGAAAGAAGCACAAGTTCTCAAGGGAACAACCACATACTCATAACTTAATCATTTTAATACAGAAACCATTTATAAACATATAAATACACGCATACATCCATTATTTCCAATTCAAAGCACAAGGCATGAAAATACTTATCAGAACCATAAGGCGTGATGCGACTGCTGAAAGGGGTGCTCGTTTCCACCTAAACATAGGCTCAATCACTCCAAACATATTTACCACTAGCCACCCCAGATCTTAGACCACGATGCTTTGAGATTCAATCTTTCTCTTCCATCTCAACAGAAGTTAGGGACGAAGGTTACTCTCCTTCTCCTAGTACATAAATAGATAGGGAGGAAGGTTACTCTTCTTCTCCCGACTCAGTCTCTATTTTCTGCGATCGGAACTCACTTTCCTCTTTCAATCCTTCCTTGGACTTGAGAGCTTCAGCTCTCGTCTCTGCACTCTTCACATGTCTTCCTCCAAACACCCCGCTTCCTTTCTTTCCTTCCTCAAAAAGATTGTGTGTGGCTTGAATTCCCAGTCCATCTAGAAGCCTTACCGATGGGTGTTCTACCCCATCCCCTCATTAACTCTTGAGGAGGCCTTCCCATCTACCAGCCTGACTATAATTCATTCCTGGGTTAGAGGGTTGTTTTGATCCTGAGAAATTAAATCCAGCAAAGTAATGGTTCAGTGGAGATTAACACAACCATTTCTGGTCCCCTCCACCACCTTTTCATAGCATATGTGTTTTCTCTTAGCACATCCCCTTTCCAACAGTCATGCAACACACATCCATTTTCTATTAAAATAAAAAAATTTACATTCATCGACCTTTTATACAAAGTTCCATCAAATCAAACATTCACACCTTTGAGTTTTCCATAGTTCCTTGGCCAATGTATTTATATTTACAAATTAGGGGAAACATTGTTACACTTTTAAGATCTAATTGGATAATTTATGGCAGATTATCAAGATGATCTGACAGTTCATTCAAAACTAAGGGAAAGACATTTCAAACATCTAAGACAAGTTTTTGAGAGATTTAAGATGTATGGAATATCTTTAAATCCAAGAAAATGTATGTTTTCTATATCAGAAGGAAAGCTCCTGGGTCATGTTGTGAGAAAAGATGGATTATACATTGATCTAGAAAGAGTTAAAGCAATAAATGACCTAAATATACCTACCTCAAGAAAGGAGGTACAATATTTCTTTGGAAAGATAAACTTCATTCGAAGTTTTGTTCCAAATTATGCTACAATCTTCAAGACAATAAATAAATTGTTGAAGAAAGACCATCAATTTCAATGGACATCAGACATTCAAAGGGATTTCACAGAAATTAAACATGCCATTACTACTTCCCCTGTTCTTATCAATCATGATTTTGATAAATATTTTATATTATACTCATTCGCTTCAGAGGAAACTATTGCCTCAATCCTTACTCAGAAAAATGAGAAAGTAGAGGAATTTTCAATTGCTTTCATGAGTAAGACTTTGCACGATTATGAATTGAATTACTCTATAATTGAAAAACAATCTCTTTCCCTCGTCAAAGAAATAACTCATTTCATTAACTAAGTAAATAGTCATATGAAAGAGAATGATACACAAGATTGTAGTGTAAAACAATACCATCGATATCTTAGGTCTTTCCTTTGTTTATAAGAAAATTGAAAGGAGAAGACTATGATCAAATTTGACCATGCATTACATAGATAATAACAACGACCTCTTTAGGATTAAATGAATTAACCAACTAACCATAATGCATTAACTGATTGGATGATATGATCAAGGACATGGGGCTCATAAATTCATCACACAAACCATGTGTTTATTTTCCTTGGTTCTGTTAAAATCTCCTTATTTTTTTCCACATCCTTCTTCTTTTGAAATTGCATGGATTATAACCATGCATGTTTAACATGTCTCAACTTTATTGATATCATTTTTGTGGTTTGACCCCCTAGTTGATGTATCCTTTAGTCATTTTGATATAATATATTGAATACATTGTGTAGCTATCCCCCCTTTTCCCTTTATGTTTATATCTAAGAGATATGTTATAGAGTATTATAATTTGTAACTCTTAGGAATCTAGGTTACCACCTTGATTCTTATTAAAATGGGGTTATAATTTTGTTTTAAGATTCATTCATGCTTATTCTATTTTATATATTATTTTAGTCCATTGGATAGATCTTTAAAGGCCCCGATATAACTTCTATTACTAAATCTATGAGTTTATGGTAATTCCATCCTCTCATATGCTTTAGAGTTTTGTGTTATATAGATGAGTGTCAACACCTTCTTCATCTTCCATTCTATTGATTTATGTGTCTTATAGCTTGGGATAAAGTTTCCCAATGGATAAGGATATGTGTGGTTTTATTCTAAATATTGACAACATATAATCTTTCTATCAAGCACCTCAACAACCATTTTCATTTTCTTTAAGCTCACCATGTATATCGAGTATGAGAGCTTTACTGAAAGATGGCAATTTCAAGCATAAACATCAAAACAACTATTGAGGTGATAATAGTAGTGCATTCTTCAAAAATCAAGTGTTGACCCTCTTTGGTCCAAGACCCAACTTGGACCTAAAGTGGAATATGTAGGTTAACATATTTGGGGAAAACAAGCCCCCAAACAAATTAAGGTAGTATGGATCAAACCTTCTTTAACACGACAATATTGTTTAAAATTTCCAGGATATTTTCATTACATCTCTTCAATTATTGGGAGGATGAAACATATCAAGGAGAGATGACATGTAATGAACATAAATTATATTAATTATGAAAGAAGGTGTCCATAGGATCATGGAAGGATGTGTCTCTTTGATCAATCACATCGCTCAAGTAGTGTATAAGAAAATATTTTTTATTTCCAATCAATCAACATTGTGTCAAACAATGATTGATTATATATACTTTTATCCTATGGAAATAAAAACTTATTTACTTTTATTTATGGTGGTTGTGTAACACACCCAACCCCCTAAGTAGGTGTTAAGGGAATGGATTATTAAAATTTTGTTCCCTTAGACCATCTTAGAAATTCCTTTTCGATGGAATTGTCATCTTCTACTCGTCAAGATAATTCCAACGGTTGTCATCACGCTCAAAACCAAGCTCTAGATCAAAAGTTATGGAATCTCAAAGTTCTTGGCCCCTCATTGGCCAAATTCCACCCCACTACCACGTGGAATCCATATTACTACCTAGCCTATGTGTGATTTGATGTGGCATAGTCATGGCTCTGACACGACACTATCATGGCCTCTACCATTTGGCCCACCGAATACTTGATCTATCTGTTTCCAAAAATCAACGACTAGGATTTGTTTGGGGTTCTCTACTTGCATGGAAGTTAAGAATTCAATATGTTTCCATTTCTTCTCATGTTTCTTTTGGGACCCACTAATATCGACGACTAATATCTCATCTAGCCAGTGTGTTGATCGAATACCCAGATTAGATTTTAGAGTCATGCTATAAGCTCTTCATATTTTTACTCTGAAACCTTTGGAAACATGCTCTAAAACTTATTCTAAATTTAATCCGAAGAGGTTGACTTCAATGAACGACCAGGATCTCACCATTCCCTTTAGCCCCAAAGGGTAAGATCTTGTCATCCATCTAGGGGCTTAGTGTTGACATGGTCCATGTCGTATTGCTCTAAGCAATCACACATAGCTACGTGGCCTTCCCCGAATACGTTGTCGCTGTGACGTTATTCTTTCTTTAACCATGCCCATAAGGTTCCCGCATTTTTTTTCAACGGCTGAGATCACTCTCCAACTTCCCTTCGATCTACGGTCCATATGAGATTTTAGAGTTCTCCCTTCGAGGTATTTCTACGTTGACATCCATGGGATCTCTAACCATCAGACTCATATGAGCTTTGCCACCTAGCTCCCGAGGAAACCATGTAATGCCACCTATACTTTGTTTCCATGTGTACCTTCCACCTAGTACGACACATGGCACTCATGTTCCCAAAAATCATTACCTCATATGGGCCAAAAATTCATGACATGTGGCACGTTTTGTGATCAATACATGGCACCACCCATGTGGTGCCACAGGGGTTGAGGTGGGTGTACCCATCATCACAGTTTATATGTATCAATATTTCAATTTTAGACACATGGTACTACCTACATCATGACATGTGGCACTACCCCTTGTCACCCCCTAGGCCTTCGACCAAAGACTGGTGGTCCATATCTTTTGTGGACCCATCATGCATAGGTAGATCAATGGTCTAGATTCCATCTCTGAGTCTTTCCATTGGAGTATTTCTCCATGATCTACTCTAAAAGTCCCATTGCGATGGAGGGTTAGTATATCCCCTCGGAGATCCTCCGACCCTCGAAAAATCAATCACCAAGGTTTCATATTGGATACCCTTTGAATCTCAACATATCAACAGTATCGATTAAACCTCAGAGCTCCTTAGTTGGAGAGTATCTTCATGATTCGCTCCAAAAATTAATCTACGATGGATGGTCAGGATCTCTTCATTGGATATTTAACTGTAAGGTTTGAGACACCTATCCTCGGGTGTGAAACTGACGAGGCTCGTATTCATCCTATCCTATGCCTTAAAAATTGGCACGTTTCCAACTATGTATGCGTTGGTTGCCACCTGTCTGGGCATGTGGCCCTGCCACTTGATCATGACATGTGGCACTCATAATCCATTACAAGGTCCTATCTAAAAACTTGATTTTGTTGGACACATGGCACACTGCCCACGTGACACGTGGACTAATTTCTATACACCATGTGGACTAATTTCAATTTGACACGTCAATTTCAGGCATATGATCTTCCTCTATTTGCAAGCCTAAATCTCAAATTCAATGGACATGATTAATTCACGGTACCAAGGTTGACGACTAAGATCTAACCTTCCCACTCATAAATATATGGTCATGATTTCTCCCCAGAGTATTCCCATCAGAATTCCTTTCCCACCGAGACCACCACTTATTTCGACCAACCCTCTCCGATGAACGATTGAGATCATTCAATGCTTATTTCTAATG
>JASDQU010101166.1:135209-150978 GCA_032191745.1 Picea mariana
GCCAGTAGTCATTTGATGGAATGGAATTTCCTAGTAAACATGAAGGGTACTCACACCAAGTTACGCAAAGGGAATTTTCACATGTTTAAGTAAAGGGAATCACACATATAGAAGTGATTATACTCCATCACAGAATGTGAAAAACAATTATTTTCATTTTGACAAAGGGAGTCACAATTTAAATTGAAATCTACTTGTACTTATTCAAGACAATGAAAACAGTTGGAGACAAGGCCAAAGGAAATGAAGCTAGCTTGGATTCTGATAGCCCATTATTTTTCTAAATAAATATTGCAAGTTGAGACACAGAGGAAATAAATGTTGTAATATTCCATATTCCCATGCATAATATTATTTGCTCATTATATCCATTGCAATATGTGTTCCCATTGAAATAGTTGATAAAGCACAGTTGAAGCCATTCCATTGCCGGATTTTTCCTAAAGTGGTTTTTTCCAGGGTAAATCTACATGTCAAATTTTGTTGGTAGGAAGTGGTGTGTTTTAATTTAATTTATTTAGTTTCTTTTATTAAAAAATAGATGCACATTTACTAGTTTTGCATTAAACAATATAAAGTTATTCAAAGATCCATTGGGACGAGATATTTAGTGGGGTATCTACTATAGTTTATGGATCATATTGGTATCAAATAATTTTTTTTTGAAGGTAGGAAGGGATCATTCTAATTTTAATGCTTATAAGATAGAAGAAGTTGCAAGAYGGAGGRGAGTTTCCTTTGGTYGACTTAAATATTAGAGTGAAAAAGGAAGAAATGGTCTCAAGATCTAGTGAAGGGTGAGCATCAACAATATAATGAGATAGAGGATAGATTATAGAATATAGAGACCCATAGTATTTGAATGTGTCTCACATGGCCATAAGAATGTCATAGATGAACCAAAATAGCATTTCCTTGGTTCCTGCAATGGTTCCCAATAAAAAGGGATGGATGTTACCTCACGATTTGAGTTCTAAATATGGTGAAGGTGAACATGAGAAGAATAAGAAACATTAGAAAATGACGTTGGGGAAAAGAAATTGTGGAAAAAACCATGCATCATTCAAAGTGGAGGAAAATATAGATAATGAGACATATGAAGATGAGATAGATTCCCTCAAATTAATTTAGTGGCTACAATAGTTGGAAGACTATTTTAGTGTCATTGCATGAAGTGGGCATATCATAGAGAATTTATTTTTCCCCTCAAATATGGAAGAACATGATTTGAAATGGTGAGAAAGTGATGTAGTTTCTCAAAGTATCAAATCTGAGTCACTGGTGATTGACTAGGACATGATCAAGGACATTGTTAAAACTTGTAAAATTTATTTTCCATTCTCAATTAAGTAAGATTCATATCTCTCAAATTAGAGTATGTTTTTACGTTTTATTTTTTACTACACTTCAAGAAATGATGAAAAAGTGAGAGGTCTCATAAACCCTGATGTGTACCAAATGTTTCCTTTTAATCGCAATGGAAGCATCCTCTAGAGGGGGTCACAACCCCCTCCAAATGCTAAGAATTTGGATTTCCAAAATATGATTATTGCTTATGCAAATACCACAAAATCTTATTTGACCAGGTTTTGGAAGAGACTGGAGAAAATCCCTAAAGCAAAGTTACCTCCTACTTCATTAAGGAGTAAAGCTATGGCCTTTGTAGATCTTGAACTTATTGGATAGATTATTGGCATTTGGCCCTCTCCTAGGACAATGGAAACTTGCTTGCATAAGACCTAGAAACCCCATATAAAAAGGGAAGTTGCATCACTTCTTCTATGGAAGAGGGTTTTATGCGTTTATATTTGAAACCAAAGAAGATCATAATCTAATCTTCCATATTGGTCCATATTTTTTAGGAACCAAGGGGATGTATTTGAATAGATGGACTCTAGATCTCAACCTAAAAAATGATGTTCCATTAATTTTTCCTATTTGAGTGTGGATTCCTCATCTTCTTCTTTTGTAATGTCCCCAACCTATTGATGAAGAGGTATTGAAGGGACTCAGTGGCCTAGGCATCCCCACTAGGCCATAGTCTCACACTAAGGGGGAAAGGTCAACTAGGCTAAGGTTATATTCTTAAGATGACTTGAGAAAAAGGTAAAAAGGAGTAAAAGATAACTCAATGAAAGAATAGAAGTGTTGGAAGAGTTAACCCTGGGAGTTAATCTAAAACAACAGAGAAATAGAAGAGAAAGTATAAATATAAGGCTGGGGCACACCTATGATTCATTCTGGATTTTGGTATTTGCTTGTTATTGCTCTTGAGCATACAGTTTGGGGGTTTTGCTGTTACAAACCCTTGTGAGAAACTTAGTGGTGAAAGATCCACTCACCTTGTTCCAAATCTTGGTCTCGGGGATGAAAGACTCCAGACACACCATTCTACACTCATCACATATCCACCTATCGATTCAGAAAAGTAGCAGGGCCGTATTGTTCAGGAGTTTCCAACAAGGGTGCATCATTATCTAGAGGAGAGTTCGATCCAACTGATCAGGAGAGATTTTGGGCATTTCGACACTTGGGTTTTACTTGGAGGTTCTCAACCATCACTTTTAGGGTTTTCTTGAAGAGTTATCATCATCAGATCTTCAGCTATAGTTTGGGATGGCTTTGAGGCAAGGAGGGCGTCCCGTGATTCAATATTTCTCAGATCTAGGGAGTTCTGCCTAGAATTTGGATCTGAAACTTCTCCTACGGGGTTTCCATATCCCGATCTATATTCTTGGAGAGTTTCAGAGCATTTGGAGGCCTCCTTCACCAGGGCCAACTTATCTAGGGTTCCACGCATCCAGGAGGGCACAGTTTCATTAGAGGATTCAACATTTGGAGGTGTTAGCCTTAGCATTTCGGCCTGAGACTTCAGGAGGGGAATCCTATCACCTTGATCTATCAGTTGGTAGAATTTGATCTCATTTGGAGTCTTCCTTCATCAGGGCCAATTTATTGAGGGTTTCAGCCTTCTACTAGAGTGTGGCATCCTTCAGCTTCAGGAGTTTAGCATTCATATGGCTCATATCTACCTGCTATTGATCTTCATTTCTTATCCAACCTTTGGAGGCAACTTTTGTATTAGCGAGAGAATTTTGTAGCAGCTCACATATATTATCTATTGGATCCATCCGAGGATTATTCCAGATCTTCTCTCTATTATATCTGATTCATGCTTCTTATAATAAAGGTCAGACCTATGCTTGTGTTTTCTATAACTTGAGTGTGTTGTAATCTTGCATGTACTGGATGAATATTGTATAAACATCATTTAAATAACTGAAACAACTTCAATAGCCACTTGCACATCAAATACATCAGTGGTAGTTAGTGATTCCAAGCAAAAACTTGGCTTGGGATCATTACAGTGGTATCAGAGCTTTGATCCTCCAAACCCGTGCAGGGATTGGTGCATGCAGATGTACAGTGTAATCTTTATGGGTAGAAGAAAGAAGCCAACCAATGAAACAGAGGCTGAAATGGAAGGGTCAGGGGATGACCATGAGCCTCAGGGCTTGGCCTTCTTGGCGACCAAATTTGACAAGTTCCAACAGACCCTAAATCTCACAGAGGGAAACTTGGTCCACCATTTATAGGAGAACCAAGAAACCAACCTAAGGGGACAGGTCGAAATTACTGAAACCTTAAAGAAGGTAGATGGAAATCTGAAAAAAATTGATGAGAACCAGACAATAATAACCAAGTTATTAATGCAAATGACTCATAAGGGGAAAGACCCTGAGACGAATGTAAGCAAAGAAGCTAGTGGATCTGGTGGATCCCATGGTGAGATCGGAGAAAGCCCCCAGATCTGAAGGAAGCCATGGAAGTGGCACGTCTTATGGGCACTTGGGTAGTAGGGCTAACCCTTGGCCATACATGCCTATGTTCACAGATGAACAAGGGAAACAGGAAGAGGTGGATGATTTTGTTGAACATATGGCACAATGTACTAAGGAATACTACGAGTATGATTCAAACGCAGATGTCCCTGGATGAATATTGCAAACTCAAGTTCAGAAATAATCCTAGGCCGAACCACAGGAGCAGTTTTTAGTTTGAACGAAGACCAGGGAAGATAGAGATCCCATATTTTGATGGTATGGCCAAGATGACAGCACATGCATGGGTGCAAAAGCTGGACACCTATCTACAACCTAACCCCGTGAGGGAGATGGAAGCCATCAATTTTTACACTATGTGCTTGGATGGCAAGGCTCATGATTGGTGGTATCATGGACTCACCACACTAGGCCACAATCAGATTGTGTCCTACACAGAATTCACTCAGAGGCTCATTGATAGGTTTGATTAGGGAGATCCCGACCTACATTTTCGGGAGCTCACACAACTCAAGAAAACAGGTACAACTGAGGCATATATTGATGAATTTCAAAGGTTGGTAGTGATGGTGCAAGATATGTCCCCGACCAGGCTCATGATGCTCTTCACTGAGGGGTTGATGGAACCCTTGAAGGGTTGGGTAAAGGCTTTCAAGCCTACCAACCTACAGGATTCTTTATGGAAGACAAGGGATCTGGGACCAGCTATTAAGCCAAAATTTATACCTAGACTACCTCTTAACAATGGAGGAAGATATCAAAGGCCTCCAATGAACCAGAGAGGACGTGACCCAAGGGGTTTTGACAGGGTCCATGGTAGAGTGGATGGGAGCACTAGGAGGGAGCTGAGGAGGAAGCAACTTTGCTTCACTTGCAAGGAACCATGGAACCCAGCACACAAATGCATGGGCTGTGGTCAAGTGCACTACATAGAGGCCACTTCTAAAAACAGGGAGGAGAAGGAGATCACACAGATACAGAACATTGAGGCCGAAACTATTGAGGCAGTAAGATATCATAGGACAGGCAGGACAGGACTGTATGGCTACCTTAGCATCTATCAGTGGAGTGCCCAATTATAACACCTTTCGAATGAGGGGAGTCTTGCAGGGAAATAAGGTATCGATTTTGATTGATGGGGGAGCCTCTCATAACTTCATTGATTCAACTGCTGAAAAGGAGGCACATACCCACAATAAAGTTTGAAGGGTTCAAGGTGGATGTAGCAGGTGGAAGCACTATGCCTTGTGACAAATACATCCCTGGCATGAAGCTTACCTTGGGTAGGCATGAGCTGGTACAGGACGTCTATGTTATGGACCTTCCGGATACCAATATCATCCTTGGTGTTCAGTGGCTAAGCATGTTGGGGCCTATCACCACCAACTACAAGACCATAGAGATTTCATTCACAGAGGAGGGTGGACAAAAGATAGTGCTTTGGGGCATGATAGGGAATGCTGCAAAGGTGGTCACGGCCAAGAGGATGGATTCCATCTTCCGAAGAGACAAAATAGTGTACACAACATAATGCAGAATTTCAACACGTGTGGATGAGCAGGGCAAGGTTCACTACACCCCAGAGATCAAATAAATCCTTGGCAAGCACCACAATGTGTTTGGACTGATTCCCCCAGGGGTACCACCGGACAGGGGGTTTGAGCACATTATTGAGCTGGAGGAAGGAGCCAAACCAATCATTACCACACCATACAGACATCCCAAGAAGTACAAAGATGAGATAGAGAAGGCCATCAAGGAACTTTTGGACATGGGCAACATCAGACCAAGCACTAGCCCTTTTGATTCTTCAGTAGTGCTAGTGAAGAAGAAAGATGGCACTATGAGGATGTGCATTGACTTCAGGGCCTTGAATAAAAAGACCATCAAAAATAGGTACCCGATACCAAGGATTGATGAGCTGCTAGACGAGTTGCATGGAGATGTCTACTTCACAAAGATTGACCTTCGTTTTGGCTATCATCAGATCAAGATGAGGGAGGAGGACATCTCAAAAACAACTTTCAGATGTCATTGCAGCCACTATGAGTTTTTGGTGATGCCCTTTGGGTTAACCAACGCCCCAGCTACATTCCAATCTTTTATGAACCATGTGTTCAACAGGTAGTTGAGGAAGCACTTGCTGGTATTTTTTGATGACTTGCAAATTTACAACAAGATGTGGGAGGAGCATCTTCGACAGGTGGATCGGATTTTGTCAATTATGGAGGAACAATCACTATACGCTAAGGAGTCCAAATGTGAGTTTGGAATGACAGAGGTGGTTTACTTTGGGCACATCATTGGAGAAAAAGGGGTACAGTTACATCAGGAGAAAATACAATTCATCATGGAATGGCCTACTCCTAAGACACTCACAAGATTGAGAGGATTTATGGGCATGTGCATGTACTATAGGAAATTTGTCAAGGGATTTTCTCAGCTGTGTGCACCCTTGATTGATTTGACTAAGAAAGGAGCCTTCAAGTGGAATGAGGAGGCTCAAATGACGATGGACAAGATGAAGAAGGTAATAAGTACGTGCCCAGTCCTGGCCCTTCCAGATTTAAGCCTACCTTTTACCTTGGAGTGTGATGCCTTAGGAGAAGGGATAGGGGCCATACCGATGCAGAAATGGCATCCTCTTTACTATGAGAGTCGGAAACTCAGGGGTCCCCAGCTACTCTACAACATTTATGACAAAGAAATGTTGGCTATCATGCATGCACTAGCCAAATTCCGGCAATACTTGGTAGGTGCACGGTTTGTGGTCAAGTCAGATCATAACAGTCTCAAATACCTATTGGAGCAGAAGGACTTGAATGAGAGACAACAGAAATGGGTAAGCAGAATACAGGACTACGACTTTGACATTGAATTTGTCAAAGGGAAGAACAATGTGGTGGCTGATGCATTATCCAGGAGGCCATCCATCTTTGCCATGACAGGTGTATCAATTGACTGGAAAGACCATCTAGTGATGGATTATGCAAAGGATCAATTCACGTGTCAGCTATTGGATGGGCAGGTACAAGATGATGATTTCAGGGTTATAAATGACCTCATCTACTACAAGGACCGAATCTTTTTGGTTCCTGGATCTGCCTTCAAGGCCAAGGTTTTGCAGGCGTACCATGACTCACCCATGGAAGGACACCAGGGGATCAACAAGACATATAGGCAGGTGAGGGAGAGGTTCTCATGGAAGGGCCTCAAGGAGGATGTGATAAATCATGAAAAAGAGTGCACTACATGTTAGGAGAACAAGGATGAGCACCCAACAGGACTACTGCAACCCTTACCCATTCCGAAGCACAAATGGGAAAACATATCCATGGATTTCATCACCAAGTTGCCAAAGAGGCAAGGCAAGGACTGCATTTTTGTAGTAGTGGATAGGTTGAAAAAGTTTGCACACTTCTTCGCCGTGGCTACCGAATTCAGTGAAACACAGGTGGCTGAACTATTTTTTAGGGAGATTTTCAGGTTGCACGGCCTACCGAAGACCATTGTCAGTGACAGGGATAGCAGGTTCATGTGTACGTTTTGCCAGGAGTTATTCAGATTGGTTGGTACGGCCTTGACCCCTAGTACCAGCTATCATCCTCAGATGGATGGATAGACCGAGATAGTCAACAAGTGGGTGGAAGGATACCTTAGAAATTATGTGGCAGGGCAACAGAGAGCGTGGGCCAGATGGTTGCACTTGGGAGAGTATTGCTACAACACCACCCAACATACATCCATAGGCATGTCACCGTTCAATGCCTTGTATAGCTATGATCCTTTATCTTTTGTGGAGATTTCTTTCAGTGACAGTCGGGCCCCCATGGTGCAGGATTGGATACAGAAGAGCCAAGACATTCTCAGGGAGCTGAAGGATCATCTACAGAGAGCAAAAAATAATCAAAAGGTCCAAGCAGACAAGCACAGAGTTGATCGTACTTTTGAGGTTGGTGACTTAGTCTATCTAAGGCTCCAACCATATAGGTAGGCTTCCATAAAAATAAGTGAAGCAGAGAAGCTACAACCACGTTTCTCTGGGCCCTATAGAGTCAGCAGGAAGATAGGGGCCATAGCTTATGAGATGGAGCTTCCACAGGGCAAAAGAATACACAATGTCTTCAATGTCTCCTGCCTTAAGAAAGCCATAGGCCAACACATCACACCCATTGAGGTACTATCCCCCATGGATGAAGAGGGACAACTTGTTTTGATTCCGAAGGAGATATTGGAGGTCCGAGAGAAGAGGCTCAGGAACAAAAGCATCAAGGAGTACCTAATCAAATGGAAGGATCTACCCATTGAGGATGCCACATGGGAAAATGAACAAGTGGTGAGAGAAACAGGTTTGGAATTGCTTGAGGACAAGCAATTTCTAGCAGGGGAGATTGTAATCTCCCCCACCTCTTGATGAAGAGGTATTGAAGGGACTCAGTGGCCTAGGCATCCCCACTAGGGCATAGTCTCACACTAAGGGGGAAAGGTCAACTAGGCTAAGGTTATATTCTTAAGTTGACTTGAGAAAAAGGTAAAAAGGAGTAAAAGATAACTCAATGAAAGAATAGAATCGTTGGAAGAGTTAACCCTGGGAGTTAATATAACTCAACAGAGAAATAGAAGAAAAAGTATAAATAGAAGGATGCGGTGCACCTATGATTCATTTTGGATTTTGGTATTTTCTTGTTATTGATCTTGAGCATACAGTTTGGGGGTTTTGTTGTTACAAACCCTTGTGAGCAACTCAGTGGTGAAAGATCCACTCACCATGTTCCAAAGATTGGTCTCGGGGATGAAAGACTCCACCCACACCATTCTACACTCATCACATATCCACCTATCGATTCAGAAAAGCAGCAGGGCCATACTGTTCAAGAGTTTCCAGCAAGGGCACATCATTATCTAGAGGAGAGTTCGATCCATCTGATCAGGAGAGATTTTAGGCATTCTGACATTTGGGTTTTACTTGTAGGTTCTCAACCATCACTTTGAGGGTTTTCTTGAAGAGTTATCATCATCAGATCTTCAGCTACAGTTTGGGACGGCTTTGAGGCAAGGAGGGCATCCTATGATTCAAGATTTCTCAGATCTAGGGAGTTCTGCCTAGAATATGGATCTGAAACTTCTCCTACAGGGTTTCCATAGCCTGATCTATATTCCTGGAGAGTTTCAGAGCATTTGGAGGCCTCCTTCATCAGGTCTGACTTATCTAGGGTTCTAGGCATCCAAGAGGGTGTAGTTTCATTAGAGGATTCAACATTTGGAGATGTTAGCCTTAGCATTTCGGCCCGAGACTTCAGGAGGGGAATCCTATCACCCTGATCTATCAATTGGCAAAGTTTGGGCTCATTTGGAGTCTTCCTTCATCAAGGCTGATTTATTGAGGGTTTCAGCCTTCTACTAGAGTGTGGCATCCTTCAGCTTGAGGATTTTAACATTCATACGGCTCAGATCTACTTGGTATTGATCTTCATTTCTTATCTAGCCTTTGGACACAACTTTTGTATTAGTGGGAGCATTTTGTAGCAGCTCATATCTATTATCTATTGGAGCCATCTGAGGATTATTATAGATCTTCTCTCTATTATATCGATTCATGCTTCTTATAATAAAGGTCAGACCTATGCTTGTGTTTTCTATATCTTGAGTGTGTTGTAATCTTGCATGTGCTGGATGAATTTTGTATAAACATCATTTAAATAACTAGAACAACTTCAATAGTCACTTGCACATCAAATACATTAGTGATAGTTAGTGATTCGAAGCAAAAAATTGGCCTAGGGTCATTACACTGGTATCAGAGCTTTGATCCTCCAAACCTGTGGAGGGATTGGCACATGCAGAGGTATAATGGAATCTTTATGGTTAGAAGGAAGAAGCCAACCAGTGAAACAGAGGCCGAAATGGAAAGGTCAGTGGATGACCATGAGCCTCAGGGCTTGGCCTTCTTGGCAGTTGAATTTGACAAGTTCCAGCAGACCCTAAATCTCACAAAGGGCAACTTGGTCAATCATTTATAGGAGAACCAGGAAAACAACCTAAGGGGACACACCAAAATTACTGAAACCTTAAAGAAGGTAGATGGAAATCTAAAAAAAATTGATGAGAACCAGATAATAATAACCAAGTTAGAGGATTCAACATTTGGAGGTGTTAGCCTTAGCATTTCGGCCTGAGACTTTAGGAGGGGAATCCTATCACCCTGGTCTATCAGTTGGCAAAGTTTGGGCTCATTTGGAGTCTTCCTTCATCATGGCCAATTTATTGAGGGTTTCAGCCTTCTACTAGAGCGTGGCATCCTTCAGCTTGAGGATTTTAGCATTCATACAGCTCGGATCTACCTGGTATTGATCTTCATTTATTATCCAGCCTTTGGAGGCAACTTTTGTATTAGCGGGAGCATTTTGTAGCAGCTCATATCTATTATCTATTGGATCCATCTGAGGATTATTCCAGATCTGCTCTCTATTGTATCTGATTCATGCTTCTTATAATAAAGGTCAGACTTATGCTTGTGTTTTCTATATCTTGAGTGTGTTGTAATCTTGCATGTACTGGATGAATCTTGTATAAACATCATTTAAATAACTGGAACAACTTCAATAGCCACCTGCACATCAAATACATTAGTAGTAGTTAGTGATTCCAAGCAAAAAAATGGCTTGGGATCATTACATCTTTACTTTTGGAGTGATGATTTTCTTCATTGCATTGGAAACACTCTAGGGCACTACATTGGCAAGTATGAAACTAGAGAAAATATGTTTACATGTGCTTGAATTTGCATTGAGGTGGATTTAGATAAGGGTTTTCATGAAGCTATGTTAATAACCCTCGATAACCGGTAACATATTCAACAACTAGACTATGAGAAGTTTCATTTCAAATTCAATTCATGTCATGAGTACATAAACTTCGATAAAGACTACAAAAGAGAGACAAACCAACAACCACAAGAACTAGAAAAGTAGGAGCAATGAAAAATCTTACATCAGAAAGAAATATCTAATGTCAATCTGGGATCTAGATATCAAGAAATTGTAGGTAAAGCCCCTATTTCATCTAGCACTAAAAACCCTATGGAAACAAACTACTCCAAGGATTCCTCTTCAATATCTCATCCATAGAAAACCACATGCTTAGTGAAAGAGGAAGTGGAATATCCAACATGTATGAAGTATTGTCTCAAGAATATCCACCTCCATTAGTTGAAACTTTGTTCATCATAAAAAAGGAACAATTACAAAAACATCCTCACAAAGGGAGCTTCCTTTATCCCAAATTCCAGATAAATCTCCATCCAATGAGAATGATATTGAAAATCCAACTAAAAAATATGAAGAAGTGGGAGAACAAAATAACTTGAGTCGTCATTATTCAAAGAATAAGAAGACCCACTTGCAAAAGTGGAAGAGTTGTCTCCAGTAGGATTGGAAAATATGGAAAAGATATCAAAGAAAAAGGTTCAGATTCACTTACTTCAGTTGAGGAGGAGCATGAAGAAGGATACTCTGAAGAAAATCTCCCTTGTATATTGGGCAGGAAGTTGGCTAAGGTTTTAAGGCAGGAAGAATAAAATAGGGAAATAATGATGGCATCTCATTTGAAAATTGAGAAATCTTTTGGATCTAGCTACAAATCCATAAAGCCCCAAGAAATAGTGCACCTCATATAGGTGGGACTGCCAAACACCAGACTAAATAATGATATTAATCTCCTGGAATATTAGAGTTTTAGGAAATGAAAGAAATGAAGAAACAATAAAAGACTTAATTGAATCCCAGAAGCCTACAATCCTATTGTTTGATGAGGCCATAATGGATATGTTGGAAGCTATCAAAATTGGGAAGCAACTATGGAGGCAATGTGAATGGATAACAATAGATTCTAGAGGAGATTTAGGGAGATTAGGTATCCTTTGGAACAATTAGGTTTTGAGTTTGAATTTCACTTACCAAACTCAAAATTTCATTCTTACAAGATTTAAAAATATTCAATCAAGTAAGATATTCAATATCTTCAATTTATACATGTCTACCAATTATACCAATTATATTCAATATATTCAATATATTCAATTTATACAACTTGAGTGGGCCTAATGGTTAAGAACATGTGTTTCCTCTTAAGAGGTCACAAATTCAAATCCAGAGGGGGGTAGGGTATGCATACCTCCGTATACTTTACCAGTCAAATCGCTAGGCGGAGGCGGGTCCCTTGTCCCACAAACAAGGGGGGTCTCATACACCAATTTTGTGTGGCTTGGTCGTGACCTTAAAAATAGATTATTATTATTATTATTATTTATAAATATATTTGTTAGAGATCACTCATATCTCTAAGAAATACAAAACTTGTAGTTAACAATATCATAGCAAGATATTTCAATATTATTTTGAACGAAAATGAGAAAATAGGGGGGAATATTGTAAGATATCCTTTCACAGAGAAATTAGAGGATCTAATCGCTAAAATGGGACCTTTTAGACATCAAACCAATCAAGGGGAAATACACATGGAAAAATATAAGAACTGGTCTTTGGCATATTATGGATAGAATTGATAGGTTCTTGGTGCAAATATATCTCCTTTTGTAGAATTTTGCATTCAATTCCAAGATTATCCCTTCTACTATCTTTGATGAGAAGCCCATTTCTTTATATTTCCAAAATTCTTTTGATTATGGTCCCTTTCCATTCCACTTCAACCAACATTGAATCAACTCTCAAGAAGAGGTTGATTTTGTTCATTTAGCTTGGCATAGCTAGATCCTAGGTATTTTGGTATATATCTAGGAGGAAAAATTAAAATTAGTAAAGAAGGCCCTCAAAGATTGGACCAAGTCCTCTTATAGATCACCTTCAATTAAGAAAGAAAAGATTAGATTGAAACTTGCAGATACCCAACTCAATATGGAATCCAAGGAGGTCACGACACATTTGCAGGAAGAAGAGGAAACCATTCAAAAACAACTCCATGTTGCCACATGATTAGAAAAGGAGCACTAGTGATTGAAATCAAGAAGCTTATGGCTCAAGGTAGGAGAGTGAAATACAATATTCTTTGATAAGAAATCTAAATCAAGGACCATAAGAAATAATGTGAGGATGGTTAAAAAATCTTTGAGTTTGAAGAATTAAAAAAATGTTTCCATGCATCATTTTTTCTCTTTTTTGATGCAACAGGTTAACATGTCTCCAGAAAATGTAGAAGGATTGTTAGAGAATATTTCAGCAGTGATATTGGGCAAATAAAACAATGAGATTATAAAACGAATTGGAGAAGTTGAAATTTAGAGTGTCAAATGAAACTTGGAGCTAGATAAAGCCCACGTGCTTGATGGTTTTTCTATTTCCTTCTATCTTTTTTTGGGATCTCATCAAATATGATCTTAAAAGGATACTCCAATATGCTTAGCTATCCTACAAAATCAAGGGTAGTACTAACTCCTCCTCCTTGGAATTAATTTCAAAATAAGTGACCTCTTCTTTTGTGAGATTCAATCTTGTTTCCCTTTGTAACTCTTCCTACAAAAACATGGCCAAGATCATTACTACGCAGTTGAAAAATTCCATGCCCAAATTCATTTCTAACAATCAAGGGGGGTTTGTGCAAGATAGGTAGATTATTGATAATATTTTTATTTTTCATGAAGATATTCATTCAATCTTAGAGGAAAGGGATAAATGCATGATAATTAATCTATATATGGTAAATGTCTTTGACCATGTGAGGCACTCCTATCTATTCAAGGTTATGGAAATATTTGGATTTAGCTCTTCATTCATATAGTGGATATCTTCATGCCTTAGGATTCCATGGATAACCCCTCTTGTTAATGGAATACCCACAACTTTTTTTCAAGGCAACAAAACACTGAGTCAATGTTTCCCTTTATCCCCTCTCCTATATATCTTTATGGCAGATTCTCTTAGCAGGAAGCTTGAAGCAGAAATAGTTATCAGGAACCTTCCAGGGATCAAGATTGTTCGAGGTACAAAAAATCTTAATCAATCTCAATTCATGGATGATACATTTTTTTGTGGTGAAGACTCTATTATAATCACTTCTAATTTAAATCAAATATTGGATGCCTTTATTGATGCCTCTAGAGGAGTGGTAAACCACTAGAAATGCCAAATATTGGATGGAATGCTAACACCCATGTATTACATTTTATTTTCATAACTCTTAAGTTTCATATATCTGAAAATTGATCCTCTTTCATGTATCTTGGGATCCCTTCCACTCTCAAAATCCCCTCCTCTCCTTCATGGTCAATTATAATAGACAAAATTAAGACAAATTGGTTAATGGGGCATAGTGGCTCAACCTAGTGGGGAGAGTGGTCTTAATTAAATTGGTGTTATCTGCTCTACCTATCTATCAATTTTCTACCATGCTTGCACCTATTTGCACAATGAACCATATTTCCCTCAACATCAATAAGTTTCTTTGGCAATTGGGAATATCCAACATAAAAAAAATGTCATATAATCAATTGGAAGACTGTCAAAATTATAAAGGATAGGGATGCCCTGGGAATAAAAAAGCCAGTTGTGATGAATTTGGCAATGGGAGACAAATTAATCTGGTGAATGATATTAGGTAGATTAGATGGGTGGAAAAATATATTGTGGAAGAAATATTTTAAGGGATCAAGAGTCATATGTTTGGAGAATCCATTATAGGTTCAAAAAGATTTGCATGGATTAAAGTTTTTAAAGTGGAAATTTCAATAATAAAAGAATAAAATCACATGGATTCTAGGTAATGGGAAAGAATTGTGGATCTATAATTACAACATTCTTGGGAAGGAAGCACTTTTTAGTAAGACCAGATTAGCTCCCCTCAAATATTGGATGGATAGAAATAATGTTCAAACTTTGTTTGACATTTTAGTTTGGGATACAAATTATGGGAAATGGCTAGGATGGAACTTTGGATCCCCTTCAAAGCCACTGAGGCCATTGGTCTCTATTCTTTCTCAAGAAATTATAAGATGTACTTCATGGAATAGGGGTGTAAAATATAGTAAGGGGTGGGGTGAATTCTCCTATAGAGTCAAAGAAGGTTATATTTCATAGCTAGAATCTCTCCAATCACCTCAATGCTCACCCCTTTGGAAGCATTTATGGAACAATGATGGACTATCAAAAATTAATACTTTTTACTGGATCTTAGTCTAGGAGAAGATGAAAATAAATTAAATAAAAAGAGGGCCTGTTGATCCTTCTTAATGTGAAAAGTGTAGTTACTCCAAAGAAGTTTGGTTGTGTTTCTGTGCAGGGATAAGCCATCAAATTCATTGGCCAGCTTCATGGGAAGAGATGTTCATTCTCTAAAGAAAACACCATTAAGGGACCTTAAGAAATAAAAACATATTTAAGAGGGTATGGATGGATCTTCCAAAAATTATTTGCTGGAATATTTGGTTTGATAGGAACAAGGACATCTTTAATAGTGAGTGGGATAAGCCAACACTAACAACAATCAAGGATAAATATCGCATTTCTAAATATATTCAAACTAGAGTCAAAATCAAGGATCACTTGTTGGATAGATTTGAAGAGATATGGATTAAAAAATTCAATCTATGCTCTGAAGCTCCCAACTCTTTGATTCCTATAGCAGGCACTTGTCCTTAGTGGAAAGTTAGGAAGGAGAAAAAAAAAATGAATCTAGAGAATGCAACAACAATCTCTTTCCCTCTTTTTTGGTGGGGCTTCAAAGCATAATCCAAGGGTGGAAAGTGCATGGGGGAGCCTTCACGATTCCAAAAAAAAAATGATAACCTATTACACCTATGGTCTTGGAAACGTTTCAAATAATATGGATGAGGCATATGCCTTGTGGTGTGGCCTCTCTATAAAAAAAATGAACAAAATAAAATAAAATTTTAAACTATAGAAAAAAAAATAATAACA